>JACEEZ010005568.1:0-2500 GCA_016584305.1 Chionoecetes opilio | reverse complement strand
GGAGGAAGAGTCCCTACATCCTTCCGTGCTCCTGGTGCTTACCACATGGCCAGATGGCGATGGTGGCCAAGGCCATCTACGCCGTGAAGATCATGCTCTTCCATGACCAGCTGGAGATGAGCAGGCGGGAGTTGGCGGGGATCCGTCGAGTTGCGTTCTTTGTGACCATGGTCTACGCGAAATACTGGAATGAGGCAATGATTCCGTCCTACGCAGCCAAGAACGGCCTGGACTTCATCACTGACGTGAAGAGGATCTGCGACGATGGGGTTGCGTCGGTCGCGGAACCCTGCCATGCGGCGCCATCTCTGGTACCTTTCCGAGAAACCTGATGGGACTGGCCATCTTTGATGACCGCATCAGCCAGGGGCAGAAGGCGGAGATGGTAGAGGGGATGAAGCGTCCTTCGACGACCAAGAATCCACGGCGCCCCGAGTCGAAGACACCAATCAATCTCAACAGGCCACTTTCCGCCTTCTGCTCAGTGCGGTCGATGCATGTCTTGAAAAGTCTACTAGGAGGCCAGCAACCGACCTTTCTTGAGCTGAGTCCTGAAACATGGAACACGGATTCGTGTTTCAAGTGCGCAAAGAAGCGGGCTGGTGTCCTGAAGGTCACGAACGACCTCCCAGAACGAGGAATAGCCCTCATTCAACGCTTCCTCGGCAACCGGACGAAGGACGAACGGCAAACCCAGTTCCTCTTGAAGCTTGCCCGCCTCCACACGAAAGCTGTCCCTAAAAAAACGAAGGCGGAACTCAAGAAGAAGGTGTTGGAGTAGGAATAAATAACTAAATAAACATAACAGATATTTCACATTCGTTTCCCTGTACCTAGGCTCTTTTGAACACGATAGAGTTATCAGAATGCAGATAATGGGTCGAATCTTAGAGGAGCTATCAAAACGTTCGTTTTGCGCGACCGTTAAATATTGCCCAATTGTCACGAAAATTTGGTGGAATCACTTTAATTTGACAAGGAACCAGAGCAGCATGTGCTGGACTTTATATCATTATTTGATTTTCTACTAATACAAGCCTGGGACACCCTAAATATATATATAATATATATATATATATATATATATATATATATATATATATATATATATATATATATATATAAGGGAAAAATAGATATATATATATATATATATATAACTATATATGTATATATATATATATAACATTATGTATATATATATATATATAATTTAATATATATATATATATATATATATATATAGATATATATATATATATATATATATATAATAGTATTGTCTTACTCGATTCCTTGGCACTTATAATACTTAATAACCGCTCGACCACGATCAGCCAATACCACCTTATAGATGTGTACCTCTGGGCAGGGAAGCAAGTTACCTGCCTGTCAAGAGAGGCATCACTGGCAATCACCCCCACAGGTCATTGACTCTGTATGTTAAATGGGTTGACCAGTTACTTTTAAATAACAAGACAGAAAGGGTAACATTAAAACTGTGGCAGTGGTAACATATGTCAACATTAAATGGTGACTCAGGGTGGAATGTGGCAACATTAAATCACGGCAGTGTTACGATGTTGCAGCATAAAATGGAGATGTCGTTACATAAAATGACGACAACGGTGGTATGTGGCAACATAAAATTGTAATATAAGTTACGTGCCTTAAAGTAATAAATGAACGAGTACATTGGTCTCGAGTACGAGACAAGGAAGTGGATTATGATTTTATTGGATCATTTGGCGGCCATATTGATGGCATAAATCCAATATGGGCCGCCAAAATACCTGTAAAAAGGCCAAATCAACACTAAAAACTAATATATCTGTTGTACATGCAGTTGAATTATAAAGTGTCTGTATATATATGTGCTTTGTAAAGCATATAATATGATTCTGAAGTCATTCGCCAGTTTACAAGCAATATTGAAATTATGATAGCAAGCAAAATATAAGAAAACAAATCTATTTAGAATCGGACAACATTTATTGTAATAATTATCATTTCTCAAACATGACATTGGCGTGACTTAAAAGTAGACATACATGTAAAGTATATGATACTACCGATAATAATAATAATAATAATAATGATAATAATAATAGTAATATATATAATAATAATATAACAATAATAATAATAATAACATAAATAATAATATGTAGTATAAATACTACTAAACTAATAATAAATGCAACAATTTGGCATCTTCACGTTGCCCAAATGTTTCAACGTTATATCAATACATATTATACATGTTATACTCTAATAAATGAAGCAAAATTAATGCCCAATGGACCAATATCTTATATCTAGGAACTATTCATTCATCGTCGAATCCATTGCTCGGTCGTTTGCCTCATCCCTGTCATCAGGGATTCCATGATTGTTCACTCTCAGTGATGTTGAATGGTTGAACATGCAGAAACAACCCGGGCAGAAAAGGATGGGGTTGGGCCCCCCTAAGGAATTAAAAACTCCCCCGGTGCAAAAG
>JACEEZ010005567.1:25000-27500 GCA_016584305.1 Chionoecetes opilio | reverse complement strand
ATAGCGTTGACTTTATAGAGGAGTGAGGAATTAGTTTGGAAGAGTTGATAGATAAAAAAGAAGAGATGATGAATAGATTGGACTAGAGTGAGATGCCTAGATTGATAGTGAGTATTAGGTTATTAAGATAGGTGGAAGGAGAGAGAGAAAGAGAAGGAACAGAGATAACCATAGGGAGATAGTGAGATAAAAAAGTAGAAATAACCAGAGAGAGAAAAAAAAGATAACCAGAGAGAGAGAGAGAGAGAGAGAGAGAGAGAGAGAGAGAGAGAGAGAGAGAGGAGAGAGAGAGAGAGAGAGAGAGAGAGAGAGAGAGATAACCACACCCACCTAGAGATGTCGACACACCCATAATCCTGGTGCAGTAGTGAAGTCTCGCCCACAAACACCCACACGTCACCTCCTCGTAACTCATGGCGTCCCCCGGGTGGCTCCTTCCCCCGGGTGGCTCCTTCCCCCGGGTGGCTCCTTCCCCCGGGTGGCTCCTTCCCCCGGGTGGCTCCTTCCCCCGGGTGGCTCCTTCCCCCGGGTGGCTCCTTCCCCCGGGTGGCTCCTTCCCCTGGGTGGCTCCTTCCCCCGGGTGGCTCCTTCCCCGGGTGGCTCCTTCCCCGGGTGGTCCTTCACCGGGTGCTCCTTCCCCCGTGGCTCCTTCCCCGGGTGGTCCTTCCCCCGGTGGTCCTTCCCCCGGTGGCTCCTTCCCCTGGTGTCTGGTTCCCTTTAGCACCTTCCTTCCTTCCTTCCTTCCTTCCTTCCTTCCATCCGGTTAGCGTGTCCGAATGTGTCCTCTTTCCTCCTTCCTTCCTTCCTTCCTTCCTTCGTTCCTTCTTTCCTTCCTCTTCCTTCCTTCCTATCCGGTTAGAGCGTGTCTGGATATGGGGGGTCGTGGCCCAAGATTCCGGATAAAGAGGGAAAGTTATCCGAAGTGATGTGATGTGAGAGTGACCAGGTTGACTTCTTGCATTATCTTTTTTTTCTCTCTTTTATTTATCTCTCACTATTTTCTCTATTATCTTTTTTCTCTCTCTATTATTTATCTCACTATTTTCTCTCTATTATCTTTTTTCTCTTTTATTTATCTCTCACTATTTTCTCTCTCCACTATCTTTTTTCTCTTTTATTTATCTCTCACTATTTTCTCTCCTATCTTTTTTTTCTCTCTCTTTTATTTATCTCTCACTATTTTCCCTCTCTATCTTTTTTCTCCTTCTCTTTTATTTATCTCTCACTATTTTCCCTCTTTATTATCTTTTTTCTCTCTCTCTTTTATTTATCTCTCACTATTTTCCCTCTTTATTATCTTTTTTTTCTCTCTCTTATTTATCTCTCACTATTTTCCTCTTATTATCTTTTTTCTCTCTCTCTTTATTTATCTCTCACTATTTTCTCTCTTCACTATCTTTTTTTTCTCTTTTTTTTTTCTTCTTTCGTTATTTGTGTCCTATTTTTTGTGTGTTTTCCTTCTCTTCTATTTGTTGATTTCTCTTCTCTCTCTCTCTTTCTCTTCTTTTGTTCTTTTCTATCTCCTCTTTTCTCTCTTGCGTTATCTTTTCCTCTCTTCCTTCTTCTCCTTTATTATTTTTTCCTACTCTTCTGTTTCTATTTTTTTCTTTTCTCTGCTTAGATTTTTTTATTTTTTTTTTATTTCTCCTTTTCTCTCTTCGTTATCTTATTTTCCCTCTTCCCTTTCCTCCTTTTTTTGACTTTTTTCTTCCTGTTTCTTGTTTTCTCTTGTCTCTGTTTCTGTTCTTTGGTTTAATTCTCTTCTATCTCCTCTCTTCACTCCTCTTCTTCTTCTCCTTCCTTCCTTCCTTCCTTCCTACTTCCCTCTTCCTTAACTTCCTTCTTTTTCTTCCTAGTTTCTATGCCTCATTTGTAGTCTTCTCTTCTTTCTGTCCCGCTCATTTTCTTCATGCTTTCCTCCCCGTCCACGATTTTGGCCTTTTCCTCCACGATTTTGTCCTTTTCCTCCACGAATTTGTCCTTTTCCTCCACGAATTTGGCCTTTTCCTACACGACTTTGGCCTTTTCCTACACGAATTTGGCCTTTTCCTCCACGACTTTGGCCTTTTCCTACACGACTTTGGCCTTTTCCTACACGAATTTGGCCTTTTCCTCCACGACTTTGGCCTTTTCCTACACGAATTTGTCCTTTTCCTCCACGATTTTGACCTTTTCCTACACGATTTTGGCCTTTTCCTCCACGACTTTGGCCTTTTCCTCCACGACTTTGGCCTTTTCCTCCACGAATTTGGCCTTTTCCTATACGACTTTGGCCTTTTCCTCCACGAATTTGGCCTTTTCCTCCACGAATTTGGCCTTTTCCTCCACGACTTTGGCCTTTTCCTCTACGACTTTGGCCTTTTCCTCCACGATTTTGGCCTTTTCCTCCACGATTTTGGCCTTTTCCTCCACGACTTTGGCCTTTTCCTTCACGATTTGGCCTTTTCCTCCACGATTTTGGCCTTTTCCTCCACGATTTGGCCTTTTCCTCACGACTTTG
>JACEEZ010005567.1:15000-17500 GCA_016584305.1 Chionoecetes opilio | reverse complement strand
CATGGTAATGATGCAAGTTTTGGACCGTCTGTGGGGGAGGAGGAGGAGGAGGAGGAGGAGGAGGAGGAGGAGGAGGAGGAGGAGGAAGGAGGAGGAGGAAGGAGGAAGAGGAAGAGGAAGAGGAAGAGAAAGGGGAGGAGAAAGAGGAAGAGAAAGGGGACTAGAAGGAGAAATAGAAGGAGAAGGAGAGGAGGAGGAGGAGGAGGAAGGAAGGAAGGAGGAGAATTTTTATCAAGAAAGCTGTATCTATATATTTACATTTAACTGCAGGACTTATAAATATTCTCTCTCTCTCTCTCTCTCTCTCTCTCTCTCTCTCTCTCTCTCTCTCTCTCTCCACGAAGACAAAGTTGAGTCTACAACGATAAACTTAAGAAACACGAAAACTTGTATATTTGTGACGTCATTGAGCAGCCATTTTGGTACACCCGAGCCAAGCGTTAAAGCGAATAATGATAACAATGATAACAATGATAATGATGATGATGATGATGATGACAAAAATGGTAATAATGATAAAAGTAATGATAGTGAGAATAATGATGATGACTACTGTTCTTGCTTTTACTCTTTTTGTTCATGTGTTTTCCGCTATATTTTCATCAATTTTCTCTCTCTCTCTCTCTCTCTTCTCTCTCTCCTCTCTCCTCTCTCTCTCTCTCTCTCTTTTCTCTCTCTCTCCTCTCTCCTCTCTCTCTCTCTCTCTCTCTCTCTCTCCCCTCTCCCCTCTCTCTCTCTCCTCTCTCTCTCTCTCAGGGAATTACAAGCAGTGAGAGATAAAATTTGACAGACAAATAGGTAGGGAGAGAAAAGAAGAGAGGGAGGGGAGAGGAAGAGAGAGAGAGAGAGAGAAGAGAGAGAGAGAGAGAGAGAGAGAGAGAGAGAGAGAGAGAGAGAATATGTAGAACTGGAGGATAGCAATAAATATAAAGTGAGGAAAAAAAAATCCCATTATGTTGGACACCATATAAATTGTTTACATTAGAGAGAGAGAGAGAGAGAGAGAGAGAGAGAGAGAGAGAGAGAGAGAGAGAGAGAAGAGAGAGAGAGAGAGAGAGACACACACACACACACACACATACAACTTTACAAACTTAGTTCTCTTAATGGGCTCTGTCTTTTTAAAACTACCCTACCTAACTGTAGTGTATCTAATCAATGTCTCCTTAACTACCTAACATAACTACCACCCATTACTTCTCCTAACGTAGCATTGTACACTGTTCCGTTTAACTTTCCAAATAAATCCACTTTTTTTTTTAACCTTCCACTTTTTTTTTTTAACCCTTCCACTTTTTTTTTACCCCTCCACTTTTTTTTTTACCCCTCCAATTTTTTTTACCCTTCCACTTTTTTTTAGATTCCTTCACTTTTTTTTTTTTATCCTTCCACTTTTTTTTTAGCCTTCCACTTTTTTTTTTTTTTTTTCCCCTCCACTTTTTTTTTTACCCTAACCACTTTTTTTTTTAGCCTCCACTTTTTTTTAACTCTTCCCTTTTTTTTACCCCTTCCCTTTTTTTTACCCTTCCACTCTTTTTAACCCCTGCCACTTTTTTTACCCTTCCACTTTTTTTTACCCTTCCACTTTTTTTTACCCCTCCACTTATTTTTACCCTTCCACTTTTTTTTTAGCCCTCCACTTTTTTTTATCCTCCACTTTTTTTTTATCCTGCACACTTTTTTTAGCCTTCCACCTTTTTTTTAGCCCGCCACTTTTTTTTTAGCCCGTCATTTTTTTTTTTTTTAGCCCGCCACTTTTTTTTTAGCCCTCCACTTTTTTTTAGCCTTTCACTTTTTTTTACCCGTCCACTTTTTTTACCCTTCCACTTTTTTTTTTCCCTCCACTTTTTTTTTAGACTCCTTCATTTTTTTTACCCTTCCATTTTTTTTTACCCTCCACATTTTTTTACCCATCCACTTATTTTTTACCCTCCACTTTTTTTTTATCCTGCACCACTTATTTTTTACCTTTCCACTTTTTTTTTACCATCCACTTTTTTTTAACCCTCCACTTTTTTTTTATCCTTCCACTTTTTTTACCCCTTCACTTTTTTTTTTACCCTTCACTTTTTTTTTACCCTTCCACTTTTTTTTTCCCCTCCTTTCCCATCCACTCAATGTTTAAATACCTAGATCAGTATTTCTTAACCTTCTCACCACCACGCCCCTTCAGTAGTGGGTCCTTGCCTCCATGCCCCCCTTCAGTAGTGGGTCCTTGCCTCCATGCCCCCCTTCAGTAGTGGGTCCTTGCCTCCATGCCCCCTTCAGGTGAGGTCCTTGCCTCCATGCCCCCTTCAGTAGTGGTCCTGCCTCCATGCCCCCCTTCAGTAGTGGTCCTTGCCTCCATGCCCCCCTTCAGTAGTGGGTCCTTGCTCCATGCCCCCTTCAGTAGTGGGTCCTTGCTCCATGCCCCCCTTCATTAGTGGGTCCTTGCCTCCATGCCCCCCTTCAGTAGTGGGTCCTTGCCTCCATGCCCCCTTCAGTAGTGGGTCCTTGCCTC
>JACEEZ010005567.1:0-2500 GCA_016584305.1 Chionoecetes opilio | reverse complement strand
CTGCATATTTTTTGGCGCGTTTTCGTAATATAGAAGTTAGATAAATCCTAGTAATAATAAAAATAGTATAATAGTAAAATAGTAGTTAGTGACCGTCTATTTTACCTGTATTTTACTATCTCTCATTTCTTTATTCATATATTCATCACGTATTAAAAAGAAAATTCATATATCCAATCCTTTCTTATCCACCTGATCATCCTTCTCTCTCATCTCTCTTCTCTCATCCTCTCTCTCCCCTCTCTCCTCCTCCCCTCTCTCTCTCTCTCCCGATCATCTCTCTCTCTCTCTCTCTCCTCTCTTCCTCTCTCTCTCTCTCTCTCTCTCTCTCTCCCCTCTCTCTCTCTCATCTTTCTCCTCTCTCTCTATCCTCTCTCTCTTCTATCGTTCTTTCTTTTTTCTCTCTCCTCTCTCCCCTCTCTGTATTCTTTTTCTCTCTCTCCTCTCTCTTCGCTCCTCCCCTCTCCCTCTCTCGCTCTTCTCTCTCTCTCTCTCTCTCCTCTCCTCTCTCTCCTCTCTCGTCTCGCCTCGCCTCGTCTCCTCTCTCTCTCCCCGTCTCCCCTCTCCCCTCCTCTCTCTCTCTCTCTCCCCTCCTTGTTAACTTTCCTATATTTTTTATGAAGAAATAATAAAAAGAAAAACTGGTAACTGGAACCTCGTGATGAACTAACAGTATTATGTCTGAGGGTGTCAAGGTGTGTGTGCATACGTGTGTGTGTGTGTGTGTGTGTGTGTGTGTGTGTGTGTGTGTTTTGCGTGTGTGTGTGTGTGTGAATGTGTGTGTGTGTGCCGGTTACTTGTGTCACTTAGTAATCTCCAGTGGTTGTCGTGGTTGTCGTGGTGGTGGTGGTGTTAGTGGTTCAGGTGTTTGCGGTGTTGACAAGATGACGTTGCTACCTGTGGTCACCTGTTGTACGTGTGTTTGTTAATGTGTGACAGGTGACTTATGCCTTACCATGTGTAGTCATTTCTTCATGGTGTTGCTTTGTGTCTATCTTGGCATGCAAACCCGAGAATAATCAGTGGTGGTGATGTGAAGCACGTGTGTGGTGATGTGTGGTGGTGATGTGGTGTGGTGGTGGTGTTGAGGCGTGTGTTACTGGTTTGTTTTGATGGTGACATGTGATGAGGGTGCAATAATAGTGTAGTGTTGATGTATTGGTGTTATAGTGATGAATGTGGTGATGCTGGTGCCCTAGTATGATGGTGGTGCGCATGGTGGTGAGGTGGTGGTGATGGTGGTGTAGGAGTGGTGACGGTGTGTGCTGGTGTCATGGAAGTGTTGCGGTGCCTGTGCTATCCGTGGTGAGGTGGTGGTGATGGTGGTATAGGAGTGGTGACGGTGTATCCTTGTGTCATGGAGGTGTTGTGGTGCCTATGCTATCCGTGGTGAGGTGGTGGTGATGGTGGTATAGGAGTGGTGACGGTGTATCCTGGTGCCATGGAGGTGTTGTGGTGCCTGTGCTGTCCGTGGTGAGGTGGTGGTGATGGTGGTATAAGAGTGGTGATGGTGTGTCCTGGTGCCATGGAGGTGTTGCGATGCCTATGCTGCCCGTGTAAGTGGCTGCTCCCTCCCGTGTATGAAGGGCGACGAGCGGGAGGAGCTGCAAGGACGGCTCCACAGACACCGACGGCGGAGAAGGTCTGCCTTGCATCGCCTGGAGGAGCGGCGGGAACAGTCGCGGCGGGAGGAAGAGGAGGAGATGCAGAGATTGAGTGATAAGATCGTCCCCCAGCAGGCACACCCTCCTTATCCCCCGGAAAGACTGGCTTCTCACTCCCCCGACGACGCCTCCAGTTCCCGCTCAAGCCTCCCCCCTGACCCCTGCAACTCCAGCGACACACACCTCCACGACAGCTCGCCAGAGAGGAGCCCCGCCGTCCACCTCCTCCCGCAGACAGACGACCACAACACCGACCCCGGGGTGTGTTGCCAGCAGGAGTGGGAGGCCAGACTCGCGGCGCCCTACAAGTGGGTCTCGTGTCTTTCGAGCGTCGACGAGGAACCGGCTGAGGAGGCAGAGGGCGGTGATGAGCCAAGCACCCTCTGTCTCGCCATGCCCGCACGCCCACACTCCCTGCTGGGCAACACTACAGACCACCTCGGGTATCTGCACCTCAAGGCCGTGGAGCAGAGGTCCGCCCTGATGAGTTACTCGGACTGGCTGCGTGGCGGGGAAAAGGACGCCTTGATCACGGTGCCCTCACACGCGCTCAAACCAAGACCTCTCAGACGGTCCAGATCAGAGCCCTATAGACTCCCCCAGGCTGGCGGCAGGGCGAGGCTCCTGACAGGGACACACACGGAACAGACCCTCCTGACGGGGACCTCCAGTGGCCGCTGCGGGAAGAGGGAAGGGAAGGAGGACGGCGGCAGGAAGGAGAGGAAGCGAGGTGGGAGGAAGCCTGTGGAGAGTGGGTCAGGCGAGTCGTCCTCCTCCAGGGTGAAGCGCGCCCCCGGGCCGGGCCCGCCACCGCCCCGCGACCGGAAGCGCCAAAA
>JACEEZ010005564.1:32500-44873 GCA_016584305.1 Chionoecetes opilio | reverse complement strand
AGGGGAAAGGAGAGGAGAGAATGAGAAAAAAGAGAGAGAAGAGGAAGAGGGAGGAGAGAGAGAGAGAGAGGGGAAAGGAGAGAGAGAGAGAGAGAAGAGAAAAGGGGGAGAGAGAGAGAAAGAGGAAGGAGAGGAGGAGAGAGAGAGAGAGAGAGAGGGAAAAAAAAAAAAATATTAAATTAAAAATGGTTTTGAAAATTTTTTTTTTTTTTTACTTGGGAGCCTCTAGTCGTCTAGTGCATGTGGGCTATTATTCTCTTTTCTTTAGGATCGGGGGTTTAGCCCTGCATATCCGGAGGCTGTGAGGGTTTGGGTCCTCGCCCGTGGGGCGCTGGCTGGATATTTAATTTAAACACCTTAAGGGTTTTCTGTGGTGGTTTGCCCTTTTTTTTTTTTTTTTTTTTTTTTTTTTTTTTTTTACATCAAAAAGGGAAATGGCCAAGGACACAACAAAAATGGGGTAACACAAAGCCCCTTATTGCCAGTCCTAAGCCCTGTGGCTCATCTGTCACCTGGTGCCTTCCGCCACTTGTCGCAGTAAAAAAGGCGAGGTTATGCAGAGTGGTATCTTCGGCCACTCGCGATGTAAAACAGTTTTTTCCGGGTGGGAATTGAACTCGGGCCCTTTGTGCTCAAAACTTTCACCCCGTATTACCGCCTAAAGATGGTCAAGGATTTCCCCCCGGCGCTTTTTCGAATTCGGGAATGGGTTTCACCATCCAAGACGCTAACCACCACCATTGTCTCCCCCATACAAATTTAAAAGTCTTGGATTTGCTTTCACAGTATCATTTTTTTACGGTAACTTCTGCTAGTATTACAAATTTGATGAAAAAAATTAAATTCCCGTGCGGCCGAGAAGTCAGTCATAATCATTTCTGCTTTTTTTATAAAAAATTCTTCATTACCTAAAAATATATTATACTTAACTAACGCTTATACAAAAACCCTCCCAAAATTTGATAATGTAGCTAACTGAATTAAACTAGTTCGTCTTAAAACTCATATTTTATTCAATTAATTAATACGTATTAAAAAAAAAATGAATTAGAAAAATTTGTTATATAATTATTTTAATTAAACTATACACCCAAGTGTATTTTATTTTCTTCTCTCTTGAAAAGGGAAACCATCTAAACAAGTGTACATAGGTTTAAACACATCGTTTGTCAAGTCTGCTTTCCATGTCTAAAAACCTTTGACCTCCCCAAAGAGATTGAGTGGGGACGGCATGAAGAGAGGAAGGGAGGGAAAGAGACGAAAAAAAACCCCGAGCTGCGGCTGACAAACACACCCTCTTATCTCCTCTCTCGACGTGACTATTTATGGCTTGTCTCCACAATATCTACTACTCCTGTATTACAAATATAAGAGAGGATAAACTTTAACAAACTGTTATCAACCCTTAACTCATCCAGAGATAAGAATTAATCATCATTATAACCAAGAACTTATAGTTTAAACTCAGGCTGCAAATTTTAAAAACTTCTCTCTCTCACTTTTTTTTTTTTTCTCTCTTCTCTCTCTTTCTTCTCCTCTCTTCCTCCCCTCTCTCTCTCCCCCTCTCTCTCCTCTTCTCTCTCCCTTTTCCTCTCTTCTCTCTCTCCCCTCCCTCCTTCCTCTCTCCCCTCTCTCTCTCTCTCTCTCTTTCTCTCTCTCCTTTGTGTAGAGGTCTCAAAAAAGAAAAATTGTTGATGTATTTTTTATTTGAAGGAGTTAGTGTATTAAATATTAAATAACTAATATTATGAACAAAATGAAGCCCCACATTTAAATCTACGTAATATTTTAAGGCCCATCCACTGCGGTTACGTTGGGTCTCGACCTTGTGCCTCAAAACAGGCGACCATCAGCGACATTTTGTTCGACCCAGATTGGGGTCTTAGGTAGGCGAACTTCATGAAACAGGTGGGTAACCCAGTGGTGCCCGGTGGGGGCCCAGTACTGTGACTGATTGCAATGGGAGGGGCCACGGGGACCCCCAAAAACATACGACTATTATATAGTCCCCCCATCGTCATCCCCATCGCCCAGTTGTTGACGGTCTGCAACCGGAGGGGCGATTTGTAGGCCACCCCGGAGGGCGATTTGTAGGCCCCCGGACGCATAAGGTCGTCGACCATCTTAGTTTGTATATTGTTAAAAGTGGCCGTCTCGGACACAACCACAAATGGGGCCAATTTTTTCGAGTAAACATCGAGCAAGAATGGCTGTTGTTCCCTTCGCACCAACCAGCTCCTCCTTTTGGGCGGGGCGGGGGCCAACAAAGGAAGATAAAAATTGCCTTGGCCATTCTCTTCAAATACAGACAAACAAACGGACTACAAAAAGAAGGAAGGATACCCCCGGGATCATTCGACGTCTGCAGTATTGGTACCGCCCTTCGTGGTGGGGGGATACCCGTGTTCGCCTTTGGATGCACCTCCCACCGTCGGCGAGTTACACGACGGTCCAGTTACCACCACCCCCGCTACTCCAACACTCTCCATCGGGATCCTTTGGTCCCCCCCCGGTGACCGACCATTGGTGACCCCCAACTTTTTGGTACCGGGGGGCAGCTATCGCAAACTGACAACAGACCACCAGCGACAAATACCGAGACCAACGCCTCAAATCGGCGCCTGGGGGTTTTTCGGTGCCAGGGAAACATCCGACCAACTTTTTTCATCGCTTTGAGTGGCCCGAAACCAACGAAAACTACTCGTAATCAAGGAAAAACTCCCGAAAACCTTATTGCACCGGAGGAATTTTTTCCCGCCCTTTTGGAAGAGTATGTGTTAGGGATATTAACAGCCAATCACGGGTCAAAACTCTGACGTCACATAAAGGGGGGGAGCAAAACGCTCCCGGAACTTCACTTAACCCCTTCAAATACCCCCCTTCCCCCTTAAATACCTCCCCTTTTTCCCCCCCTCTAACCCATGCTTTGTTTCACCCCTTTAATACCTCCCCTCTCCCCCCCCAAAAACTTTCCCCTTCTACCCCCCTTCACCCCTTCAGGTTTTGTAGGGGTAAAAAAAGTAAATTAAAAGGGGTGAAAAAAATTTTTTTGGGGGTAAAGGGGGGACTTTTCAAGGGGTAAAAACAAAGATGAGGTTATGGGGGGTGAAAAGGGGGATTGAAGAGGGGAAGGGGATTTGAAGGATTAAGTAAGTTCCGGCGAGCAGGCTATCGCGTTATTTTTCCACCCCTTTATGTGACTCACGATTTGTGAAAACGTGTTTGGCTGTTTAACCCTATACCACAAGTTTCCAAAAGACGGGAATATCCGACCGGGGCCGGGGGTTTTGGGGGGACCATTTCCCCTTTTTTTTAAGATTTGTGTATGGGGATATAAAACATCCAATCAGGGTTTTTTACAACTCGTGAGTCACAAAAGGGGGGGAGCAAATGTGATCCCCGTGTCGCCGGGAAATTTTCCCTACACCCTTCAAATCCCTCCCTTCCCCTTTCAAACCCCCCCTTTCCCCCCCTTAAACTTTCTTTCACCCCCAAACTTCATACTTTTTTCACCCCTTAAATCCCCCCCCTCTCCCCCCCTCTGCTTTGTTTCACCCCTTCAAACCAAAGGGGGTGAAGGGAGGTATAAAGGGGAAAAAGTTTAAGGGGTGGGGGGGGGAGTATTGAAGGGGGGTGAAAAAAGCATGAGGTTATGAGGGGTGAAAGGGAGGTATTAAGGGGTGAAGGGAGGTATTTAAAGGGTGGTAAGGAAAGTTCAGAGTCACGTTAGCTCTACCCCTTTATGTGACGTCACTTTGTGAAAAACCGTGTTTGGCTGTTGATTCCCTTACCCATTCTTTCCAAAAAACGGGAATATGTTTCAGGCCGATCGTAACCACAAGTGACTGGTCTTAAAAAACAAAAACATTACAAATTAGACACCCACCTAAACCAATTTAAATAGTACAGATATCCTATATATATTAATAATATATTAATAATCGTATATATATATATATATATATAGATATAAAATATATATACGTACATATATATATTATATATATATATAAATATAATTAATTATATAATATATTAAAATTTTAATGCAAAAACTTTGAAAAAAAAAACCCGTCTATTGCCATATTGGAATACTGTAATTTAAGAGTTTCTTCATAATAAAAAAAAGCGAAATATATATATATAATAATATATATTATAACGTACAATAATATATATAAAATTTATTTTAAAATATTATAATATAAAATAAAATATATAAAAATATATATTAAAAAATATTATATAATATATAATTTTACGTAAAAATTTTTATGTAGAAATAATATATATATGTACAATATTAATATATAATATATATATATAGGGAATTATATATTAACTACATATATATATTATATATATATATATATACGTACAATAATATATATATAGTAATAATATATTTATATATTATATTAAAATATATATAATATAAATATTATATATTAATATATATTATAATATTATATATATATATATATGTACATATATATTATGTACTATAAATAATAAAGAAATATTATATAGAGTTATATATATATATAAATCGTACATTTATTAATACGTACATTATAATATACGTACATATATATATATGTATAATATAATATATTTATTTTATTATATATATTATATATATATATATATATATTATATATATATATATATTATATATTTTTTAAAAATATATTTATATATAATTATATAAAATATATATTAGGTGCCCAAAATTAAAAATGGGGGTTTGGGGGTGGGGGTGACTCTTGCCCGTTTACCCCCTCATAATTTATTGTTAAAACAAACTTGACACTGTGGGAGGATTTTGAGGGGCCCTCATGTTGGCCACTTTTTTTTCACTTATAAAAAAATATTATTCCTTGCCAGGGGAGGGACTAGAGGAAGAAAAAAGTTTTTTTGCTGGGCAAAGGGCCCCAAATTTCAGAGATTGCTTTTCCGCACTTCCATTTAAGGCAGGTCTGTGCTTTTCTTTTACCACCAACAAGAGGGACGGAACCAAACGAAAAACATTCGCCTGGTTTGCAAGCCATTGGCCCCCTCTGGGAGAAGGGCCAACCCCCACAACTACCACCAAGTACGCAGGGGGAAGCGACGAAAATTTTCGACACCCTTTACGCTCTCAGAAGAAAAGTACAAAGCCCCAAGAGGGTTATGGCTACGGGGAAAAATTCAAATCAGATTTAGAAGAGTATTTGACGTGGCTCACTCCCCGCGCTACCTCCTCCAAAGTCCCCAGGGGGACAAAGGATTTTTTCACCTCGAGAGGGGGAAAACCGATGTCGTCAGTCTTGCGGGGGGGGACCATAAAACGTGAAGAAGAAGGCTGAAAACGGAAAGGATCTTGCAACCTAGGCAGGAAAACAAAATCAGAGCAAGGTGCAAAGCTCATGGAGGTGGTGTATTTGGGGGCGGTGGGGAGCAGCACTGAAAACCCAAAACTGAAGACGAGGATGATGCCGACGAACGTACCAAGTGCCCAGCATCATCAAGGCCCAGACCCAAAAAAGGGGGGAAGGAAAGCCCCAACCCGAAAAATCATCCGCTGTTGGGGGTCGCGACAACTTGTAAAATCGTCCCCTTTTCAGCACAGCTCAAATTTGGGTCATGACCTGGAGAGTGGGATTCTCGCAGCAACTGTTCTAGAACCCGGAACAAACCGAAAAGGGGTGGGAGAAAGTTGATCCAAAAAACGAAACTTCAGGTCCTTATCTTGACGGGTGGGAAAAAACTTGGAGGTATCCCAAAAAAGAAGAAGGGGGTTGATCGATTGCGGTTGTAGTGACGGGGATGGGTCGAGGAGCTTTTTGGGTACCCCCTGCGGGGACGGCACTGGCGACAAAAGCTGCATCCGTACTCCAGGAAACCTGCTTTTGGCATTTTGGAGCAAGTCTTGGAGGGGGTTCGAACCACAGTTGTGAACATGGGATGATCCAAGGTGCTTGTGTTTACATTTAGCAGGGTGGGCCGTCCCTTATGGTTTGGCTTGCCGTCACTACTTTTGGGGTTCGTACTCAAAGGGTGTCTTCGTCCTGTCTGGGGCCACCTCTTCCCACATTTTCCTCTTTAAAAGATTTCAAAAGAAAGGGGCCCTCATCACCAAGGGGCTTTTTGTCCATCTGATGAAAACAACCCCCAGCAACGTACTGGGGAAAAACAAGTATCTTCCTGAGGAACCTGCACAGACACTTTTCCCCCGGCAAATCCCCCCAAGCTCCCCGGGAACTCCTCGTCCCCTTTCCTACCGCTTCCCTTGGGGGTCAGGTTCAGGGGGGATTTCTCAGCCTGGGGGCCCTTTACCATGCCCGATGGTGGCCAAAACCACTTTCTCAAAAATTTTCATATTCCCCCCAAATGGACCTGACCCCCAGGGAAGAAGGAGGACTTTTTGGCGCCTGTTCATCTCCTCGCGTACGTGAAACAGGGAACGACAATGGGCCAAAAACGAGCTCCACGAAGACTTTTATTCGGGCCCACCCCGACAAGGAGTCGCCCCACGGAGCACGGGGGCCTTTTAAAAGGCACCTTGGGGATCTCTCAGGGGATCTTGTGGGGTTTGGTTTTTTTGACGACTGCATCCCAAAGGACACGAAGCCAAAATGGTCCCACGACTTTAATCCCCCCCTCGAATTTGATCCCAAAAGGTTGATCCAAGAACTTCAATCCGCAACAACCAATCGAGCTTTCGTCCCCGGGGAACCAAAAAAGTCTTCTTTCCCCGCAATACTTTCCAGAATCGGAGTCTCTCAGCTTCCCCAAGATGATCCAAGGGGTTTGGATCAAAGACCAAGTTGGATGAGCACTGATTGTGAGCAGGTCACAATCCACTGATTTTGGATTTGGGGCACTGAAAGTTTTTAACGACTCTCCCAGCGGGGGATCGCTTTGATGAAAAAATTTAATTTAGTACACGCGTGATGAAAGCGAAAAATTCCCCCTCAAGGTGGCTCGGGCCCAAAATAAATCGATCCCCCCCTAAACAAAGGAGAGCTTGAACTAAAATCGTAGTTAGGGCAGATTTATCATGAAGTAAAACCCTTTATACCCCTATTTCAATTAATAAAGGACATTTGTTTTTTTCATTTTTTTTTGAAATAAAGAGAATGGGGAGAAGTAGGAATGTATTTTTTTTCCCCTCAATACAGAAAGTGTTAAACTTCTTTATGCCTCAAAAATTTTGTCCAAATTTTCCCTAATTTTTCGATTTTTAGAAACCCCTTTCCCCATCTCAAATCAGGAGAGCATTTTCCACAAAAGAAAAAATTTAAAATTTTTTTTTTTTTTTGTATAAATGAGACCCCTAAAATTAAAATAACATAATATATAAAATTATTATTATATATATATATATATATTTATTAATATATTTAATAATATGTTAATAATATATATATATTAGTATAATATATATATATAATAAAATGTATATAATATAAAAATATAATATATTATATATATATATAAATAATATTTAAAAAATATTAAAATTTTTTATATATAGTTAATATATATAATATAATATATATAATATTATATTATTATATATATATATATATTATATATATAATAAAATAATTTTAAAATATATATAATATATATTATTATATATAGAAATATATATATACTTAGTTAAGGTTGATACATGAGATGTTCAGGGTGAAAAACACTGCATTTTTTCGGGGTTTCTTTTGTGTGCGTGCAACGTTTTTCCCCAAGGGATTTGGATCTAGGCTAAAAAAGGTGTTAATTCGTTAAAAAAATAATAAAAACTGCTAAAACAAAAATTTTAAAAAATTTTAAGGCGTAAAATTACCAATATTATCTTAAAATAAAAACCTAAAATATAATTTAACAAACCTTTAAGTGTAGCTGTCTAGGTTGGCAGGGACGAATGAACAATGATATTTCAGGTGCATTTCTGTTCCTATGAGGCGAGGGAAAGAGTCGGACATTGAAAAAAAGTGTGATAATCATTTGATTAGTAATTTGGGAGGTTTACTGATAGATTTTTAATAAGCTCCTGTCTTAATAATCAAAACACCCCATGCCAACTAATTACCAAATGATTACACCTGTTTCCATCGTCCGAACTCGCCGTCGCCTCATAGGGAAAAGAAAGCTACCTGTAATACATTGTTCATTCAGTCCCTCCCAACCTAGACAGATAACATCAAGGTTTTTAAATTTTTTTAAAAAATTTTTTTAGTTTATAGATAATATGGGTTTTTTTATTGCTTTAATTTTTTTTTTAAACTTTCTTTTAACATTCTTGATTTTTTAAAAGAAAATAATACCCTTTTAGCCCGATGATGCCAAATGCCTTGGCGAAACGTTGCACGCACACATAAAAATCCCCAAGAAATGAGGGGTTTTTTGCCCCCGAACACCCCATATATATATTATATTTTATATAATTTATATATTTATAATAATATAATATATATATTATATATATAAAAAGATATATTATTTAAAAATAATTATTTATATTTAAAAGTTTAAGTAAAAATATTATATAATATATATATATAATATAATATATAATTAATATATATATAAAATATATATATATTAATATATTATATTATTACATATATATATAATATTAAAATTATATAAAATAATAAAATTTATATAAAATAAAAATTTTCCCTGTATGATAATTTATAATAATATATATAAACATGTATAGTAAAAATATGTATATAGTAATATATAATTAATATTTGTTTAATAATATAAATATTAATGTATATTAACTGTATATATATATATAAAATTTAAAATATATATTATATTATATATATTATAAATTATAAATTTATATATATATAAAAATATATACTGATATGAAATATATATATATAAAATAATATATAAAATTTTATTTTTATAAAAATATATTATAATATATTATATAATTAAAAATAATATTATATTATATAGATATATATAATATAAAATATATTATATATATATATATATATTATATATATATATATAAAAATATATTATAATTATTATATAATATATAATATATATAATTATATATTTTTATATAAAATATAATATTTTAATTAAAAATTATATTATTAATTATAATTAAAATTATTATATTAAAATTTTATAATATATATATATATATTATAATATATTTTATATATATATTAATAATATATATATATTATAAAAATTTTATTTATATATATATATATATTAAAAATATCTTAATTTTTATTAATTTATTTAAAATATTTTTATAAAAAAAAAAAAATTATTTCTTTTTTTATAAATAAATTTTATTTTATATATATTTAAATATATAAAAATAAATTAGGTATTTTAATGTTTTTATTTGAAATGCTTTTATTAATATAAATTAGAAAATTTATAAGAAAAAGAAAAAATTTGCCTTTTTTTTTTATTTATAAAAAATCTTAATATAATATTAAAATATATATATTATTATAATATAATATAAAAAATATATTATATATATATATTATATATAACTATATATATTATACTATATATATATATTTTATAAAAAATATATATATATATATATATATATATATATATATATATATATATATATATATATAGATATAAGTATATATTTTTATATATATATATATCTATAGATATATAAATTTTATGATATATAATACTAATATTATATATATATATAGATATTATATATATATATTATCATCTATATATACTATATATATATATATATTATATATATATATATATATTATATTATTTATATATATATATCTTATATATATCTATTAAATGTATATATATATTATCTACTATATTATCATATATATATATATTATATATATATATAAAAATATCTATATATACTACATAATATATATATATCTATATTATATATATATATATATATATATAATATATATATCTATATCTATATTATATCTATCTAAAATATAATTCCAATTATCTCATATATATATAATAATATATCTCTTTATATATATATATATCTATATATATATATATATATTATATCTTTAAATGTATTGTTATTGCAAATTATTATGCTTATATAACATTGCATAAATTTATACACTAAAGATAAACATGTTGCCTCGTCTTATATCTATAATATAATTTTATATATATATATATATATATATTATATATATATATATATATATATATATATCTATATATATATATATATAATATATATATAGATATATATATATATATATATAGAGTATATATATATATATATTATATATATATATATATATATATATATAATATATATATATATATATACATATTATATATATTATATATATATATGTATATATATTATATATATCTCTATTAATTATCATATATCATCATATAATATATTATTTATATCCTTATATAATTATTATAGTATATGTCCATATCCTATATATAATATATATATATATATATTAAATTATCTCTTTAAATAGTCATATATCAGAACAATTTTGTTTTATTCCTGTTAGTCATATTAGTCTACGTATATGTCCCATACCACTGACTGGGACGCAAACTATAGCATATATTCATATTATTTTCTTGTAAACTTCATTTCTTTCCTGAAGCTTTCTGCACTTGCTCCTCAGCAGGATGTTAATGGCTGTACCTCACCATCCTTGAGCTGTCGTCTGAGAACCTTCCCCATGGCATTTTTGGGGATATCCTTCACCACCCAAACACCACCAGTCAGCTGCTTGAAGTCGGGCACGCGTTCTGGGAACGATCATAACAATTTATAAAGGATGAATATGAAAGAAAAAAAATGAGGGTAAACAAAAAGAGTGCTATTAAGTTCAAATCCTATAAATATATTATTTTGTTTGTGTATATTACATAGTACATAATGTTATGTAATGCAAGAACGAAAGCAGTATTTGAAAACATACGTAAGAAAGTTATGTTTCATTTAGAAGCCTATCCTCATATATTTGATAGGCTTAGCGAGCTTTCATAGAGGAAGAGGATTTTTTTATTTGAATTTATAATTTGAATTTTGAATACCTGGTTTATATCTCAGGATTATTTGCATGCTTGTTATAGTAAATAACTCAGTGTCAATATGAGGTTCCCGTGATTTGTCGATGTAAACTTTAGTTTGATGTTTGGTTAGAGTCCATGAAGGGAATTCATAAAAGAGCGGGACTGTGATAAGAAATCAGGCAACATATTGCAGCATACAACTCTGCTACCGCCTCCTACCGCCTCCACATTGGGTAGGCGGTAGCAGCGTGGTTATCGTCTCCGAGTGGCGTTCTCAGTGACCCGAGTTCGATCCCCTACGAAAGCCAAAATCTTTCTGTACCGTCGAGTGGCCTAAGAACACCCACATTCGCCCATTAACTCTACCTTCGATTGCGAGTGCATCGGAGGACACAGGGGGGGGGGGCGGCATGAGCCTATAATCTAATGCGTCACTATAAAAATCATGCCTGCGCCACCACGGGCGAGGACCAACCATCACAGGCCTCAAGTGAACCTCCAGAGCCTACCATCCAAGCCCTGGGTGACTGCCTACATGCGCTATAGGCACAAATGTAAAACAAATAAAATAAAATAAATAAAATACAAAACTCAACAAAGATAATTCATATATATATATATATATATATATATATATATATATTATATATATATATATATTATATATATATATATATATATATATATATATATATATATATATATATATATTAGGGTGTCCCAGGCTTGTACTAGTAGAAAACAAATAATGATATCAAGTCCAGCACATGCTGCTCTGGTTCCTTGTCAAATGAAAGTGATTCCACCAAATTTTCGTGAAAATTGGGCAATATTTAATGGTCGCGCAAAACAAACGTTTTGATAGCTCCTCTAAGATTCGACCCATTATCTGCATTCTGATCACTCTATCGTGTTCAGAAGAGCCTAAGTACAGGGAAACGAATGTGAAATATCTGTTATGTTTATTTAGTTATTTATTCCTACGCAAACACCTTCTTCTTAGTTCCGCCTTCGTTTTTTTAGGGACAGCTTTCGTGTGGAGGCGGGCAAGCTTCAAGAAGAACTGGGTTTGCCGTTCGTCCTTCGTCCGGTTGCCGAGGAAGCGTTGAATGAGGGCTATTCCTCGTTCTGCGAGGTCGTTCGTGACCTTCAGGACACCAAGCCGCTTCTTCGCGCACTTGAAACACGAATCCGTGTTCCATGTTTCAGGACTCAGTTCAAGGAAGGTCGGTTGCTGGCCTCCTAGTAGACTTTTCAAGACCTGCATCGACCGCACTGAGCAGAAGGCGGAAAGCGGCCTGTTGAGATTGATTGG
>JACEEZ010005564.1:22500-27500 GCA_016584305.1 Chionoecetes opilio | reverse complement strand
TTTATAATTTAATTTTGAACCCTTTTTTTATATCTCGGATTTTTTTTGATCATTTTAGTAAAAAACTCAGTTCAATATGGGGTTTCCCCGTGTTTTTGTCGATGTAAACTTTATTTTGATTTTTTGGTTAAGCATAAGGGGGAATTTCATAAAAGAGGGGGACTGTGTAAGAAATCGGCAACAAATGCGCATCAACTCTGCTACCGCCCCCAAAAGGGTTTATCGTCCCGATGGCGTCTCAGTGCCCCGGGTTCGACCCCTACAAACCCAAAATCTTTCTGTACCGTCGATTGGCCTAAGAGCACCCACTGCCCTGCCCATTAACTCTACTTTCTTTTCAGGGGGGAGCCCCAGGGGGGGCGGCATGAGCCTATAATTTAAAGCGTCACTATAAAAAACATGCCCCGCCCCCCCGGGGGAGGGCCAACCTCACAGGCCCCAATGACCCCCAGAGCTCCTCCAAGCCCTGGGCTGCCACTTGCATAGGGACAAATTAAAAAAAATAAAAAAAATAAATAAAATACAAAACTAAACAAAGATAATTCATATATATAATATATGTATATATATATATATATATATATATATATATATATATAATATATCTATATAGATATATATTATATATATTATATATATATATATATATTATATATATATATGTATATATATATATATATATTATATTTTAATAATATATATATATATATAATATATCTTATTATATATATATTATATTATATATATATATTAATATATTATATATATTAATATAAAATTAGGGTGCCCCAGGCCTGTATTCGTAGAAAATGAATAATGATATCAAGTTCCAGCACATGCTGCTCTATTTTCCTTGTCAAATAAAGTGATTCCACCAAATGTTCGTGAAATTGGGCAATATTTAATGGTCGCGCAAAACGAACGTTTTATTAGCTCCTCTAAGATTCGACCCATTATTATCTGCATTCTGATCACTCTATCGTGTTCAAAAGAGCCTAGGTACAGGGAAACGAATGTGAAATATCTGTTATGTTTATTTAGTTTTTTATTCCTACTCCAACACCTTCTTCTTGAGTTCCGCCTTCGTTTTTTTAGGATAGTTTTCGTGTGAGGCGGGCAAGCTTCAAGAGGAACTGGGTTTGCCGTTCGTCCTTCGTCCGGTTGCCGAGGAAGCGTTGAATGAGGGCTATTCCTCGTTCTGCGAGGTCGTTCGTGACCTTCAGGAAACTAGCCCGCTTCTTCGCTCACTTGAAACACGAATCCGTGTTCCATGTTTCAGGACTCAGCTCAAGGAAGGTCGGTTGCTGGCCTCCTAGTAGACTTTTCAAGACCTGCATCGACCGCACTGAGCAGAAGGCGGAAAGCGGCCTGTTGAGATTGATTGGTTGGTGTCTTCGACTCGGGGCGCCGTGGATTCTTGGTCGTCGAAGGACGGGTTCATCCCCTCTACCATCTCCGCCTTCTGCTCTGGCTGATGCGGTCATCGAAGATGGCCAGTCCGATCAGGTTCTCGGAAAGGTACCAGAGATGGCGCCGCATGGCACGCTCCACGACCGACGCAACCCCATCGTCGCAGATCCTCTTCTCGTCAGTGATGAAGTCCAGGGCCCATACTTATAAAGATTTAGGATTCGTCTTAGACTCGCTCGAGTCTTAAATATGGCGTCCGGCGTCCTAAATCATTTCGAGCGCATCCTAAATCGCTAAGACTCGTCCTAATTTCGAGGTTTGGCTAGGACAGGGTGTGGGGTGTCCTAACGAGCAGGGCGGCGGCTAAGACTCGTCCTAAAGACGTAAACATGGAGTGCTCCACCCACTCCTGAGAACTTTTCGTGACAGGATAGATGTACTGGACGAACTTGTTGATACATAACTAATCAAGCGATACCGCTTGGACCGAGAAGGGTATATATATGTGACAGACTAGTGGGAGATGTAATATAAAGCAACACTGAAAAAATACGGCGATCAGTGCATGACAAGTCACGAGTGTGTTTTTATTCACTTTTTGAGGTAATCATGTTCCTCCTGCCTTGATATCGTGATACAGATTGAAGTGCACCCCCACCAAACTGTTGATAAAGAATGGTATCATGTTGAAATAAAAGCGATTTAGAGTAGGCTCACTATAAATAAAAAAATTAAAAATTGAATAAGTCGTGATTTATTAAGCCATGAAACAATATCCATATAACTCTATTTCTCTTCCCACTGCCGTAGTCTTGATAATTTTCTTATTTGTTCTTGATATCATCTGTTAATATACCAAACCCCACCTCTAACCTAATTAACAGTTTTTGGTTGAAAGAACTAGATTCTAGGTAGTATAGTATCAGCTTTATTTTTCAATTGCGCCATGGGAAATTGGGTTTAAAAGACTCAAATGAAGAAATCTACACTATGAAACGGGTTTAGAATTGTCAGGCTCGAGGATGACCAAAACCAAACGGTAAATATTCCGCAGGAGTTGGCGGTGCCAACCACCCGGACAATCGCGCACCATCAAATTAGTTTTTTTTTAACCAAAATAACTCAACATAACCAAATCCAAATCTACCCTAAGCTTAACATAACCTAAACCAAACCTTAACATAACCTAAATCAACCTAACCTAAACTAAACGTAACCCTAACTCAGCAATTTGGTAATAATGGACGATGACTTCGCGGTCGTTTTCAGAGACACCGACTATTTTTTCCGGGTCTTCAATAGGTGCAGTTTCTAATGGAGATAGTTTTATTTTGCGAAAACCCAAATTTTAAAAAAAAAAAAAATCATCACCAAAATTTATGGTACCGTTTCCATTAAAAACACTGTATCTCCATCAGAAAAGCACTTAAAAACTTGGCCGGAGAAATTAGCCCAGGTCTTTAGGTTTTAATGAAACCTAACCTAACCTTTTAGGTTTTAATGAAACCAAAACTAACCTGGAAATCTTAAAAAAAAGGTCTTCACGCTAAGCGGACACAAAGGTTGGCTCTACGTATTTATACTTACTGTCTTTAAGACATCTGTTTATATTTAATGAGTGCCGATCCTTACTTTGTCTACATGGCCGATTTTAAAATTTCAGCGATACATAATTTATATTATTTATTTTTGGGTTTGGGCGGGTCCCGGAAGAGCCAGTAGAAGATGCTCGTAGCCGAAACCGCCGTGTGACGAACGCGCATATTTTTGCCACCACTACGGGCATCTTTTGGTAGCAAAATACAAAAGATGCCGGAAAAGTGTCTGTGTAGCACGGCCTTTAGGTTAGGTTGGGGCAGGTCAGGTTAGGTTAGGTTAGGTTTACGTTAGGTTAGTGCACAGCACAGGGGCTCGAAGAGGGGTGCTAGTTAGGTTTTGTAGAGTTTGTCATCTTTAGAATAAAGGCTCAATCTCCTATCTTCTTAGGGCCAACAAGCTTGGGGACATGGTGGAAACCGGGGTTTTGGGTGGGGGAGCACACACATAAGGGAAATATGGCCCCCCCCAAAAAAAACACCTTAAACTAGGGAAATTTCCTAGTTCAGGACTTTATCGGGGAAATATTTCCCTTATATTAGTTCCCCCACAAAAGGAGCACACTCATAAGGGGAAAAATGGCTCCCCACAAAAAATCCCTAAACTAGGGGAAATTTCCCTAGTACATAGACTTAATCGGGTAATATTTCCCCCCAAAAAAGTTCATGAACTAGGGGAAAATCCTAGTTTAGGATTTTTTGTGGGGGGCCATATTTCCCTTATGTGTGTGCTCCCCCATCCAAAAACCCCGGTTTCCCACCATGTCCCCAAGCTTGTTGGCTATAAGAAGAAGAATAGAGGGTGGAGCCTTTGTTCTTAAGATTTACCCTAAACTTAACAAAGTATATCAACCTAACATTATAGGTTTCATTAAAACCCATAAGACTCTGACAAATCTTTCCCGGCCAAGTTTTAGTGCTTCTTCTGATGGAGATAGTGTTTTTAATGGAAATGGTACCATAATATTCGGTGATAATTTTTTTTCTTTTTTCAAACTGTGGGTTTGCGCAAAAAAAACTATTCCGGTAATAATGGGGCGAAAAAGTTTCGCGGGCGGGTTTTCAGAGACACCGGCTATTTTTTTTTGGCCTACAATAGGTGCTTGCTCTAATGGAGATAGTTTTTTTTGCGCAAAAAAAAAAAAAAAAAAAAAAAAAAAAAAAATGAAACTTAACCTAACCTTATAGGTTTTAATGAAACCTAACCTAACTGTAAGGGTTTTAATGAAACCTAACCTAACCATATAGGTTTTAATGAAACCTAACCTAACCTTGACCACAGGGTATACATTTTTTAAATCTTTTTTTGATGGGTTTGCGCAAAATAAAAGTCTTCATTAGAACAAGCACCTATTGTAGGCCAAGAAAAAATAGTCGGTGTCTCTGAAAACGACCGCGAAACTCTCGTCCATTATAACCCTATCTCCATTAGAAAAAACACCTATTGTAGGCCAGGAAAAAATAGTCGGTGTCTTTGAAAACGACCGCGAAGTCCTCGTCCATTATAACCGGTAGTCCTTGACGTATCTCTCGCTATGGAAGGCGGCGCCGCGATCATGTGGTTGGCGATGGCCTGTCAGGCATCTGCCTTGCTCTTCGCCGATCATCTCGGCATGGAAAATTCCCCTCGCAGGACATAGGACATTTTTCCTTGCCTGAAAGAGCTGGCCAAGGATGAAAGTCTTGTCCTGAAAAATATTATCTTTTCTCGTCGATAGAGCGAAGACAATGTCAATGTTTGTGTCTTTTGAACGGAACGTTGCATATCTGGTATAATTATCCTTATAGATGAATTCATTCGTTGTAGTCTTCAGCAATTTTCATAGAAATATTAATCTTGTGTTTTTCGATATTTTTATACCTTTCTGATGACTCTTAGTAGTGATATTTCATGAAATCCAAATTGGACTCTTGCTAAATGTAGCGCTCAGCGCTTCGTCCTAAGCCGTCGTCTTAGGACGCGTCTTAGACTTTCCTCGAACCTTAGGACGCAGG
>JACEEZ010005564.1:0-17500 GCA_016584305.1 Chionoecetes opilio | reverse complement strand
CATTTGAGCAATTCTTACTATGCAAAATTGCACTTTAAGCTATGTTTTGCATATAAATATAAAAGTCCATTTTTGCATAGCAAGAAGTGCTCAAACCAAAAAGTTGAAGAGGACTTACCACCCTTAAAATTCCATTTTACATAAGAAAACACCCTGCCAAATTCGAAATAATCTATATTTCACTTTTCATTGGACTTACGGCGTACCCTAATATATATATATATATATTATATATATATATATATATATATTATATATATATATATATATATATATATGAGAGAGAGAGAGAGAAGAGAGAGAGAGAGAGAGAGAGAGAGAGAGAGAGAGAGAGAGAGAGAGAGAGAGAGAGAGAGAGAGAGAGAGAGAGAGAGAGAGAGAGAGGAGAGAAGAGAGAGAGAGAGAGAGGAGAAGAGAGAGAGAGTATATATATATATTAATTAATTAAATAAAATAGACTACATACGTCCAGCTCTTCAATAATTAAATTAATTCCTCTACCTAACCTAAGCCACTGGGTCCATATACATATTTTTGTTAGCACGTAGCCTATACACCTCGGGTGACGGAAATTCACTTTCTTTGCTGTCCCGCCAATATTTGTACCTTTGTAGCGTAATTATTGTGTCCAGTGGTTGACGCTAGTCCTTGCCTGAGTTTTCACTCCACCTCTCAGAGCACAGCTAACTATGGTGATGGAAGTACGTGCACTGAATGGTTTCCCTTTGTCCGTATGCATGTGGAAGGGAGCGCGCCTGTGGTGGCGCGGGGTGAGGAGGAGACTCAGGCCCATGCAGCTGTACCCGCAGGAAGAAGTGAGCCTGTCGGGCCAAAAAAAGCACCTCTTCCCAACATCATAGCTCCACCGTGCGGCAATTTAGACACTTCCGGTTTGTTTCATCGTGGAGAGCAAAGATTAGTGGTGAAAGGCGGTGAAAACCATTAAAAATATCATGTTTTTGTCTGAAATTGCCACACATGGCTTGATAAAAATGAATATGATGAAGATGAAAAAATCCCGATTTTACAAAAATTAATCAACACTGCCCCGCGTTGGGAGGACGACAATCGCTCCCTAGCCCGAGGTATATAGAATAGACAAAACCAGTTACGGCTCGAAATTTGCTTTCAAGGCTAGCAGATTGTTTTTTTTACCACTACCAGTGTATGTATAAACTTATGGACGGTGTTGGAACTGCTGTTTAGGTAGAAGTGATCTGGAACACTTTTAATCCTTTAGCCAGGGTCTGCTAGTGGTGACCAGGGCAAGCAAACAACAAGCCCAGCGACGGAGGCGAGGTTTTTGCGATATAAATCATGACATTTTCAGGAGTGAATTGAATAGCAGGGCCTCACCTATATTATTTACATATTCATGGATTTATCATCACTGATACGTTGCCACAGCGAACCTTCAACGCTGGTTCTTTGTGATATTTAGGGCTGCGAGGATTCCTGAAAGAATCCTATGAACCCTGGTGAGGTCTTGTGAGGCTATCACAAGCGTGGCGCAGGTGAGGCGGATGATATCGTGTTGTCGTGAGAGGTAGACGCCTGCCGCCTCATCAGGGTTGATAAGTCAAAGGTGGTGACGTTCAGGATCAGGAGTTGAGAGTGGGAGCAACGCGGTGGGAGTGGAAGCCTAGACACTGCAACAACAAGTGTTTAATAGTCTCCAAGAGGGTCCTGCACTTGAAACACTTGAAACACTTTAATACGCTGACCATAATACATACGTTAATAAAGTTATATAACATAATATGTGTAAGCAGCCCATACGAAGCCATACGGCTATTCGGGCAGCATCTTTGTAGTTTACAAACAAGTTTATCTAGAACGTCAGTAGCAATTACATAAAAGAAGAAGAAAAAAGAAAACAAAAAGAAAAACAAGGTAAACAAAAAAAAAACAAAAAAAAAAAAGGAGAAATACATAGACAATTAATTGCTCAAAAATTCATTTGTAGAATGCTAATAAAATGTATTGTTGGCACTATAATAAATCTACATGACCATCATTGGAAATATATTAGAACAAATATTAGAACAAATATTAGAACAAATATCTTGTCAGTATTGGGACAATAAATACTTTTTGTATTGCCTTTTAAATGAACATAATGTTGGTAGGGTCTTAACAGAGTCGGGTATATTATTCCATATCTTGGGACCAGAGTAGGCTAGTGAGTGTTGAAAAACTGTCAGGTTATGTTGTGGTACACGGAGGTGTTCACAGTTGCGGGTGGGATAGTTATGTTGAGGGAGCAAGTTAATATAATGACCAACAGTAATTAATTTGTGCATATATATTCCAATCTGTAATTTGTTTATGTCAAATAATTTCAAGATGTTCATATTCTTAAATAAAGGGTGAGTATGATCAAAGTAGCCCGAATTTGTAATGATCCTAATTATTTTCTTTTGTAGCCGGAACAGGAGCAGTGAGGGACAGGGGACAATCAGAAGCGGTGCAGATGGACCGTATGTTTTGTGTAGTCCAGCGTAAATTGGCGAGGCGGATATCCAATGTTGGCTGCTGCCGGCCATGTTGGTGGCATGTTGATGTTTGAATTAAATTGCCACAAGCCGCCAAAATCGATTAGTTTTTCCGACTTTTGTATTTATGAAACAAAAACAGCTAAAAATAACAATATATGTTATATTAACCTTGGAAATATTCTTAATGTTTCTTACGCGCCAAATTATTATTTCTATCCGATTCCCGATATCCATTCCTACTTATAGTGGGTATTAGTAGAGTATGACTAAACTACCTGACCAATCTTGTGAAAATCAAAAGCAATGAATAGCTTTTAGAGTTTTTAGACCATCAAATTTAAGTGAAAGTGGTTTCAAGTGCGGTAGCAGAAAAAATATGAATACGGCCCCAAGTACAAGTTATAAACCTTTCTATAAGTTTCGAATGGGGCAAAGCAAACCTTGTTTTGTTCAATGCCTAAAAAGCCCAATTGCTTTACTACTCGACATATCCTTCCCTACAACTATCCCCTGTTATTCAATGACACTCAATTGTCCCTTTTCGACAATTTCTTGGTCAATCCTATACAAAAAATCTGAACTGGAAATATCATTTTTCATATCTTGCTAAATCAACTTCTAAAAATTCAGGTGTCCTGTGGCGTTCGCGGCCATTTTTCTTTCTCCCTCACAGTTGCTTGTCTCTCATGTTTGGTGGGATACACTCCTGCAGCCCTGAACAGGGTGGAGTCAGAGGGTTTTCATCTCATCAACTCTCCTCCTTTAGTCTTTGAATCACCGCCACAATGTTGCTTATCTTCCTATCCGTTATTTTCATGCTCATTGCTCCTCTGAACTTGCTAAGTGGATGACTTCCCATATCTCCCGCGGTCTGGCTGCATAAGTTGTTCTACTCATTCTTATCCGTATTCTGTCCGGAAAAGTTACCCAGTATCTTCACAATTTCGTTCACATTACTGGTAAGCTCTGAAACTATCTTCCTACTACTTATGTCCACCTTCCTTAGCCTACATTTATTTGAGGGAGGAGTGGCAAAACACCTCCAAACTAAATTGGGAGGTTAACCTAGAATGTCCCAACCCGTTTTCTACAATATCTTATTGTCTGATTTAGAGGGACTAGCAGCTAGTGGACTTTTCGTTACAGTATTGTTTTTTCTTTGCCAGTCATTTGTAATGTCAAAGAAGCAAATCCAATTTCCTCGCTTGTTATGAATATCAAGAGTTGATCATAACAACCTATGCATATATTTAAATACTACTGACATTTCTCTAAGATCGTCTTACCATTCACAAACTGTTGTAAGAGTCGAGGCTGGGCGGGAGCCTCAGCCTTGAGTACCACGAAGGCTCGCGGCAACTCTTCCATATCATCTTGAAGCACACCAACCACTACCGCCTCGGCCACATGTGGGTGTTGCAACAGCAAATACTCAAGATCAGATGGTTGTACCTGTAAATTAGTGTCCCAGGTTGGATATGGCGCCTCTTTCTCTCTCTCTCTCTCTCTCTCTCTCTCTTTCTTCTCTCTCTCTCTCTCTCTCTCTCTCTCTCTCTCTCTCTCTCTCTCTCTCTCTCTCTCTCTCTCTCTCTCTCTCTCTCTCTCTCTCTCTCTCTCTCTCTCTCTCTCTCTCTCTCTCTCTCTCTCTCTCTCTCTCTCTCTCTCTCTCTCTCTCTCTCTCTAAACAATGAGTTAATACATGTTTCTGACTGGATTAAAAGCAATAAACTAACCACTAAACATTAAAAAAACGAATTATATGGTATCACACTCCCTACACGCTCAACCAACCGATATCATCATCAAAATGAATGATCTTACAGTCAACAAAGTTAAAGCAGTAAAATTTCTAGGGATCTTAATTGATAATATTCTCAAGTGGAAACCACATATTGACGACATTAGATCTAAAATATAAAAATTAATAGGAGTAATTTATAAAATTAGGAACCATTTAAATCTGCAAAATCTTAAACAAGTCTATTATTCAATAATTTATTCTCATCTTATATATTGTGCATCCACTTGGGGCGGAGCCTATCAAACATATATACAAAGCTTATTTACCACACAGAAAAAATTATACGTGCAATATTTAACTGCCATCGATATGACCACACAAATCCGTATTTTAGAGATCATAGTCTTCTTAAGTTGCCAGATATCGTAATGTTGCAAAGTAGTATTTTTCTTTATAATGCCATAAACACATATCCTATGGACATAGGATTCCAAGTTATAATTCATAACACTGACACGAGAAGACCACAGGAGCTCCGCCTTCCCCTGTACAGGACATCGCATGCCCAACAAAGTATTCTGTTTCGAGGAGCCAGACAGTGGAACCAGCTACCTGACACCACAAAGCTTGTTCCATCAAAGCATTTATTTAAATCAAAGCTTAAGCAACAGTTGTTAAACAATTATTCGAATGTATAAGATGCTTGAATACTATTGTGAGGTTACAGTACTTAGTTGCGTAGTAGATAAGGACCGGATGAAATATGTATGCAATGTTTTTGTTTTTTTGTTTTTTTTGTTTGTGTTTTGTTAACAGCATTTAACCTGTTGTACTCAGATCTTACTATTGTTTGTTTGTTTGTTTTTTGTCACATTTTCTTAACATTTAAATGTTTTCGTGATGTTCTATGTTCTAATTCTTAGTTATGCATGCCTTTCATGATGTGATGGCAAAATCCTTATATATTAATTATTGGCCCGTATTAGAGCACCTGCTCATCGGGCTTATACTTCTCAATGTAATTTTATATTGTGTAAACTATTTATACGTAACTTATTGAGACCAATAAAATTATCAATTATCAAAAAAAAAAAAATTATCAATTCTCTCTCTCTCTCTCTCTCTCTCTCTCTCCTCTCTCTCTCTCTCCTCTCTCTCTCTTCTCTCTCTCTCTCTCTCTCTCTCTCTCTCTCTCTCTCTCTCTCTCTCTCTCTCTCCTCCTCTCTCTCTCTCTCTCTCTCTCTCTCTCTATATATATATATATATATATATATATATATATATATATATGGTAATAATGGACGACGACTTCGCGTTCGTTTTCAGAGACCGACACATTTTTCCTGGCCTAAAATAAGAGCTTTTTCTAATGGAGATAGTTTTTTTTCTGGAAACCCATAGTAAAAAAAAATATATATATTTCATCACCGAATGTTATGGTCGCCGTTTCCATTACAAACACTGTATCTCCATCGGAAAAGGCACTAAAAAGTGGCTGGGATAAATTAGTCAGGGTCTCCGATAACAGGGAAGTGATTGAATAGAACATACCAAACCTAATCTTATAGGGTTTAATTAATGAAACCTAACCTAATCTTAACCATTAAGTATACCTAACCTAACCTATCCTTATAGGTTATAATGAAACCTAACCTAACTTTAATCACAAAGTATACCTAACCTAACCTTATAGGTTTTAATGAAACCTACACTAACCTAACCTTAACCCTCTTACGGTTAAGTGGGAAGCGGGGAGAATGTAGCGCCGCTTTGTCTCCCCGGTCTATGCCTCCGAACACCCACCCACACCCTACCTTAGATAACACTAAAGTCGCCATGACAACTTTGTTTTCGATGTACAAACGTCTGGTGGCGTTAATACTTACATTTCTACATCCATGATTTCTGGAAAGTTAAAGGGGCTGTCTGGAGAATTTGTGTCATTTTGTGTCTTCATCTGTATCATATTATGGCTATAAATGAACAAATTACAAAAATATCACCAGAGTGGCGAGCAACAAAAATGTCGCCAATTAGTATTCATGTTATGTGTGTATTAATAATAATAGTGTTAATCCTGCCGTCGTCGTCGCGCGAAAACAAAACCGCGTAGGAAAATTTTAAACCGTATGTACTTGCAGATGCAAGTCATAAAACAACACTGAAACAGGGTAGATTATACAGTCATGATATAAACTACTGTGTATCATCTTCAGCGGCTCATAAAAATCAGTAGTGATGCTATAATTCGTAATATTTGGCGGCTGGCGACATTATTGCAACTGGCGACTAAAGTGCTATCTACGGTACACAATCCAATACTCGCCATAAACTGATTCAAATCAAAGCCTTACAATACAAAGATCCGTTGACTTAATTGAGAGCCTTTGATTGGCTCCCGAAACTTATCTGATTGGCTAACCTATCTTGCGTGATTATTGGCTTAAAAAACACGAAATTCGACCCTGTCATTGGCTATGAATTCAAGCCTGTGGTTGACTATCTGTCCCTGGTCTTGAGTCACTTGTCACCACAGTTGAACACAGTTTGTCGCACTTTGTCAGTGTTGATTTAGTCGTCGGGGGAGGAGGGTGTGTCGTGAGCGCTATTAGATAACTATAAATACAAATCAATCTGTATATATTTTGTTAACGATACGCAGAAGTAGATTAGTACTGCACAGTATACTGAGCGAAAAAAAAACCCACAAAATGTAAGTATCAAGGTCGGTAGCGACCGCGAAGTTTTCATAAGAACATAAGAACATAAGAAAATTAGGAAGCTACAAGAGGCCGCGAGGCCTACATGTGGTAGTTCCTGTCACCTAACACTACCTACATCCACCTTTCATCCCCATCCATGAACCTATCCAGCCCCTCTTTAAAGCTCCCTAATGACTCTGCACTAACTACCTGTCTACTGAGTCCATTCCATTCTTTCACCACCCTATTTGTGAACCAGTTTTTCACTATTTACTTTCTAAATCTACGCTCTTCCAGCTTGAATCCACTACTTCTTCTTCTATCCTGGTTAAAAGCCGTAAGGACTTTTCCTACCTCTCCTTTATTAAATCCCTTTATCTACTTAAAAACTTCTATTAGATCACCCCTTACTCTGCGTCTCTCGAGTGAGTGTAACTTTAATAACTTCAATCTCTTCTCATAACAAAAGTTACGCATCCCTTGTATCATTTTGGTCATCCTTCTCTGCACTGTTTCTAACAAGGCTATAGCCATCCTGTAATATGGAGACCAAAACTGAACCGCATAGTCTAGGTGAGGTCTGACTAGAGCCAGATAAAGCTTTATAATAACTTCCGCACTTCTAATTTTAACACTTCTGGTAATGAATCCTAATACTCTATTAGCTCTATTTCTAACCTCAATACAGTGTTTCCTACATCGGAGGTCTGGGCTCACCCTCATTCCAAGATCTTTTTCACCTTCTGATCTTTTCAGCGATACATTGCGTGTGAAGTATCTATTACCAGGGTTTTTTCTACCAACATTCATAACGCTGCACTTATCAATATTAAACTCCATCTGCCATCTGAATGCCCACTCATTAAGCTTATCTAAGTCTCCCTGCAATATGTTTACATCAGACTGTGATCCAATAATCCTACCTACCTTAGTATCATCAGCAAACTTGCTGATATCACTGCTAATCCCACTATCCAATTTCGTATTGAATTGAATCACTATCCAAAAGCCTCCAATTTTCGTGCATTATAACCATATATATATATATATGTATATATATATATATATATATATATATATATATGATAAAATATATATATATATATATTATATATATATATATATATATATATATATATATACGAGTATATATGTCTATATCAATCATTGGGGGCATACGCCGGGGGCGCGTCGCCTCGCCCACCCTACGACGCCACTCCCGGGGTCACCACGCGCGAGTCCCCATGCAGGCTCTTTTCCATACCAAGCAGCTCTCGACAAGAACATCAACTAGCCCCAGCCACGAGCCTTGTGAGCGCCCCCTTAGCCTCCTCCACGTCGAATTGTCTCTTACAGATACAACCCGATGGGTAGGATCGGTTTCAGGGTAGCGTGCCACATGCCCATATAGCGAAATTGGCGTTGACGGACTATGCAGGTAATAGGCCTCGATTCAGTCTCACGGTGCAATCGCTAATTTGACACGTAATCATCCCAGCGATACCCACGATTCTGCGAAGACACTTATTACCAAAGGTCCTCCGGGTCCTGGTCCTTTGTCCTCCTGCACAGGTACCGACAACGCCAAATACTCCTGCTGAGCGAGTCCATAACACAGTAAGTAGGAAAGACCATAAAGCCTTATCCGCCGTAAGTCTTCTTGACGTGACCCGCCGTCATTATGGACTGCGCTACAAAGAAATATGTAAAACTTTCCAAGATCTCAATGACCTCGCCGGACGCATGAACAGACTGTACTGTTTCATCTAGTAAGCCTCCAAACACCTGGACCTTGGTCTTAAGCCAGGAGACCTCAAGTCACAAATGCTTTGCCTCCTCATGCAGCGCCTCGAGAGCCATCACCAGGACCTCCAGCGACTCAGCAAAGAATACTGCACCATCGGCAAAACAAGATCAGTGATCTTGGTGTTGCCGAAGATGCTCTACAATCGCTTTGATCTACAACTGCCCCAATACCCAGTCCATGCAAGTGTTGAAAAGTGATGGGGCAAGTACGCACCTTTGCCACACTCCTGTATGAAAGAAGCTGGATACAACTTCCCTACACTTCACAGCACTCTCAGTCCCAGAATACAGGCCAGTCATCAAACCAATAGTCCTTGCAGGTGTCCCACGAAGTCGCAGAAGATCCCAAAGTTACTCACGACGCACTGATTCAAACGCCTTGTTGAGATCAACATAGGCTGCAAGCATCCCCTGTCGAAACTCACGTCGGCGTTCCACGAGGACACGATATATATATATATATATATATATATATATATATATATATATATATATATATATATTATATATATATAATAATATATATTATATATATTAAATATATATATAATATATTTATAATACTAGCAGAAAGGATGCCCTCCGGGCACCTTTCTTCTAGTACTGCGGAGGGCTGTGGGCCTGCGGCCCAATGGGAGGCTTGCGGTTCCCGCATTGGGCCGCAGGCCCACAGTTTTGTTTCGGATTTGAGCCGAAATTAGTGAAGGAAGTGAGAAAAACAGTGTCAAGTCTGATAAATAAAATAATTAAATTTACAAAAATTAATAATAGTATCCCCATGAAATGTTCATTCTCTCTAGTATGAATTTTAGAGAAAATGTTCCAGCAGAGAGTATAGCAGCCACAGCCGTTTTAAGTGGATTTTGATGGCCACGCCCACCAGTTCGGCCACGCCCATCGAAACATAGCCTATGTTCTCCGCTGGGTCATGAGGATTCCAATATGTGCGGCATGTGGGGTTTTGGCAGTTTGTACCCGAGCCACAGCCGTGTTTAGGTTGTTTTTGCTGGCCACGCCCACCAGGGTCGGCCACGCCCATCGAAACATAGCCTATGTTCTCCGCTGGGTCATGAGGATTCCAAATATGTGCGGCATGTGGGGTTTTGGCCATCTGTAGCCGAGCCACAGCCGTTTTTAGGTTGTTTTTACTGGCAACGCCCACCAGAGTCGGCCACACCCATCGAAACATAGCCTATGTTCTTCGCTGGGTCATGAAGATTCCAAATATGTGCGGCATGTGGTTTTTTGGCCATCTGTAGTCGAGCCACAGCCGTTTTTAGGTTGTTTTTGCTGGCAACGCCCACCAGGGTCGGCCAAGCCCATCAAAACATAGCCTATATTCTCCGCTGGGTCATGAGGATTCCAAATATGTGCGGCATGTGGGTTTTTGGCCAGCTGTAGTCGAGCCACAGCCGTTTTTAGGTTGTGTTTGCTGGCCACGCCCACAAGGGTCGGCCACGCCCATCAAAACATAACCTATGTTCTCTGCTGGGTCATGAGGATTCCAAATATGTGCGACATGTGGGGTTTTGGCTATCTGTAGCCGAGCCACAGTCATTTTTAAGTTGTTTTTGCTGGCCACGCCCACCAGGGTCGGCCACGCCCATCGAAACATAGCCTATGTTCTCCGCTGGGTCTTGAGGATTCCAAATATGTGCGGCATGTGAGGTTTAGGCCATCTGTAGCCGAGTCTATAACGAACAGACACACAGACCTACATACACTGCCTAACTCCAGAACAGACTACACTGCCTACTCCCTCTGTAGGGAGTAGGCAGTCTGACACCTGCCGCCATGGTGAAATACTCCCGTGGGGGTACTTACGGAGTGAGGGGGTGCTGCAGACTTATCATTGAAATCTCACGTGTCCTCTCTTCACATCCTAGGTCTCAGATACAAAGTAGCTGNCTCATCGTTTTCCTACTCGGAGGTCTGGCTCACACTCATTCCAGATCTTCACCTTCTGATCTTTCATTGGAAGTATCTATTACCAGGGTTTTTCTACCAACATTCATAACGCTGCACTTATCAATATTAAACTCCATCTGCCATCTGATGCCCACTCATTAAGCTTATCTAAGTCTCCCTGCAATATGTTTACATCAGACTGTGATCCAATAATCCTACCTACCTTAGTATCATCAGCAAACTTGCTGATATCACTGCTAATCCCACTATCCAATTTCGTATTGAATTGAATCACTATCCAAAAGCCTCCAATTTTCGTGCATTATAACCATATATATATATTAATATATATATATATAGTATATATATATATATATATATATATATATATATATATATATATGTATATATTATTATATAATATATATATTATATATATATATATATATATATATATATATACGAGTATATATGTCTATATCAATCATTGGGGGCATACGCCGGGGGGCGCGTCGCCTCGCCCACCCTACGACGCCACTCCCGGGGGTCACCACGCGCGAGTCCCCATGCAGGCTCTTTTCCCATACCAAGCAGCTCTCGACAAGAAACATCAACTAGCCCCAGCCACGAGCCTTGTGAGCGCCCCCTTAGCCTCCTCCACGTCGAATTGTCTCTTACAGATACAACCCGATGGGTAGGATCGGTTTCAGGGTAGCGTGCCACATGCCCATATAGCCGAAATTGGCGTTGACGGACTATGCAGGTAATAGGCCTCGATTCAGTCTCACGGTGCAATCGCTAATTTGACACGTAATCATCCCAGCGATACCCCACGATTCTGCGAAGACACTTATTACCAAAGGTCCTCCTGGTCCTGGTCCTTTGTCCTCCTGCACAGGTACCGACAACGCCAAATACTCCTGCTGAGCGAGTCCATAACACAGTAAGTAGGTAAGACCATAAAGCCTTATCCGCCGTAAGTCTTCTTGACGTGACCCGCCGTCATTATGGACTGCGCTACTAAGAAATATGTAAAACTTTCCAAGATCTCAATGACCTCGCCGGACGCATGAACAGACTGTACTGTTTCATCTAGTAAGCCTCCAAACACCTGGACCTTGGTCTTAAGCCAGGAGACCTCAAGTCACAAATGCTTTGCCTCCTCATGCAGCGCCTCGAGAGCCATCACCAGGACCTCCAGCGACTCAGCAAAGAATACTGCACCATCGGCAAAAACAAGATCAGTGATCTTGGTGTTGCCGAAGGATGCTCTACAATCGCTTTGATCTACAACTGCCCAATACCCAGTCCATGCAAGTGTTGAAAAGTGATGGGGCAAGTACGCACCTTTGCCACACTCCTGTATGAAAGAAGCTGGATACACTTCCCCTACACTTCACAGCACTCTCAGTCCCAGAATACAGGCCAGTCATCAAACCAATAGTCCTTGCAGGTGTCCCACGAAGTCGCAGAAGATCCCAAAGTTACTCACGACGCACTGATTCAAACGCCTTGTTGAGATCAACATAGGCTGCAAGCATCCCCTGTCGAAACTCACGTCGGCGTTCCACGAGGACACGATATATATATATATATATATATATATATATATATATATATATTATATATATACTAGCAGAAAGGATGCCCTCCGGGCACCTTTCTTCTAGCTCCTGCGGAGGGCTGTGGGCCTGCGGCCCAATGGGAGGCTTGCGGTTCCCGCATTGGGCCGCAGGCCCACAGTTTTGTTTCGGATTTGAGCCGAAATTAGTGAAGGAAGTGAGAAAAACAGTGTCAAGTCTGATAAATAAAATAATTAAATTTACAAAAATTAATAATAGTATCCCCATGAAATGTTCATTCTCTCTAGTATGAATTTTAGAGAAAATGTTCCAGCAGAGAGTATAGGAGCCACAGCCGTTTTAAGTGGATTTTGATGGCCACGCCCACCAGTTCGGCCACGCCCATTGAAACATAGCCTATGTTCTCCGCTGGGTCATGAGGATTCCAATATGTGCGGCATGTGGGGTTTTGGCAGTTTGTACCCGAGCCACAGCCGTGTTTAGGTTGTTTTTGCTGGCCACGCCCACCAGGGTCGGCCACGCCCATCGAAACATAGCCTATGTTCTCCGCTGGGTCATGAGGATTCCAAATATGTGCGGCATGTGGGGTTTTGGCCATCTGTAGCCGAGCCACAGCCGTTTTTAGGTTGTTTTTACTGGCAACGCCCACCAGAGTCGGCCACACCCATCGAAACATAGCCTATGTTCTTCGCTGGGTCATGAAGATTCCAAATATGTGCGGCATGTGGTTTTTTGGCCATCTGTAGTCGAGCCACAGCCGTTTTAGGTTGTTTTTGCTGGCAACGCCCACCAGGGTCGGCCAAGCCCATCAAAACATAGCCTATATTCTCCGCTGGGTCATGAGGATTCCAAATATGTGCGGCATGTGGGTTTTTGGCCAGCTGTAGTCGAGCCACAGCCGTTTTTAGGTTGTGTTTGCTGGCCACGCCCACAAGGGTCGGCCACGCCCATCAAAACATAACCTATGTTCTCTGCTGGGTCATGAGGATTCCAAATATGTGCGGCATGTGGGGTTTTGGCTATCTGTAGCCGAGCCACAGTCATTTTTAAGTTGTTTTTGCTGGCCACGCCCACCAGGGTCGGCCACGCCCATCGAAACATAGCCTATGTTCTCCGCTGGGTCTTGAGGATTCCAAATATGTGCGGCATGTGAGGTTTAGGCCATCTGTAGCCGAGTCTATAACGAACAGACACACAGACCTACATACACTGCCTAACTCCAGAACAGACTACACTGCCTACTCCCTCTGTAGGGAGTAGGCAGTCTGACACCTGCTGCCATGGTGAAATACTCCCGTGGGGGTACTTACGGGAGTTGAGGGGGTGCTGCAGACTTATCATTGAAATCTCACGTGTCCTCTCTTTCCACATCCCTTAGTGTCTCAGATACACAAGAGAGTAGCTGCAGCCTGCACTCTAAAGACAATTCCTCTTACTACTCACATTACACTACATGCACTTACATCCCTACACTATCTTCACTCAAAATTTCATTATGGCGACCATTCACCCAGCCTCGGAGTCCCTTACTGGGGAGGGGACCATAAATATCCCCAGGTCGGACCGTCTCAAAGATGTCGACCCGAGGTGTCTTGATACTTCTTCTAGCCTTCTCTCCTTAAACTTCTGCAACATTCGCGGTCTTAGATCTAACTTTCTCTCTGTCGAACATCTCTCCTCCTCTAAACCTCATCTTCTTTTCCTCACCGAAACTCAGTTGGCTGTGAGCACTGACAGCAGACCTTTTTCTGTCTCCTCTTACTGTCGCTATTCTAATTTTAAATCCAAAGCTGGCTGTTGCGTATATGTGCGCAATGACATCACTTGCTCTCCTGCCCATGCCCTTGAATCTTCCAAATTTTCTACCATCTGGCTTCGACTTGAATGTCACAATCTTACTAAATTTATCTGTGCTGTATATCTCTCACCTAACTCCTCTGACCATGTAAAATTCTTCGACTACTTAACATCAAAAGTGGAGCACATCTCATCTCATTTTCCTTTAGCTGAAATTTCCATTCTTGGGGACTTCAATGTTCACCACCAGCTTTGGCTATCATCTTCTTTCACTGACCAACCTGGTGAACAAGCCTACTACTTTTCTATCCTCCAAGACCTAGAGCAGCTGGTGCAGCACCCTACCCGTATTCCTGACCGCCTTGGAGACACGCCCAACATTCTTGATATTTTCCTAACTACCAACCCTTCTGCTTACTCTGTGAAACTATTCTCTCCGTTGGGTTCCTCCGATCACAATCTTATTTCTGTAACCTGTCCTATCTCTCCGGTATCGTCTCGGGACCCACCTAAGCGGAGGTGCTTCTGGCACTTCAACTCAGCTAAGTGGGAAGACCTAAGGCAGTACTACTCTGATTTTCCATGGAATGATTACTGCTTCCATGTCAAAGACCCATCTCTTTGTGCAGAGCGCATAACTGAGGTCATAGTCTCTGGCATGGAGGCGTACATTCCACATACTTTCGCTAATCCTTAAGCCCGTCAACCATGGTTTAACTCTGCTTGTTCTCATGCTGTCCGAGATATAGAGGTGGCTCACAAACGATACCGTAAGCATCCATCTCCTGAAACTCACGCCCTTTATATTTCTGCCCGCAATCATGCCAAATCTTTACTTCAACTTGCCAAAACCTCTTTCATTCATAGAAAATGTCAAAATCTTTCTGAATCAAATTCCTCTCGTGACTTCTGGCATCTAGCTAATAACATCTCTAACAATTTTTCTTCTTCATCTTTCCCTCCTATGCTTCACCCAGATGGCTCCACAGCTGTCTCATCTACTTCTAAAGCTGAACTCTTCGCTGAGGCATTTGCTAAAAATTCCACTCTGGCTGATGAAGGGCTTGTTCCTCCTTCTCCTCCACCCCCTGACTATATTATGCCTGTCATTAAGATCCTTCGGAATGATGTTTTCCTTGCCCTTTCTGGCCTAGATCCTCGGAAGGCCTACGGTCCTGACGGAGTCCCTCCTATTGTTCTCAAAAACTGTGCTTCTGTGCTTGCACCTTGCCTGGTCAAACTTTTCCGTTTTTGTTTATCTACTTCCACCTTCCCTTCTTGCTGGAAGTTTATTCACATCCAACCTATTCCTAGGAAGGGTGACCGTTCTAATCCTTCAAACTACCGTCCTATAGCTTTGACTTCCTGTCTTTCTAAAGTTTTTGAATCTATACTTAATAAGAAGATTCTTAAGCATCTATCTGCTCACAATCTTCTATCTGACAGTCAGTACGGTTTCCGTAAAGGGCGATCTACTGGCGATCTTCTAGCTTTCCTAACTGAATCTTGGTCATCCTCCTTTAGGGGTTTCGGTGAAACTTTTGCTGTTGCCCTTGACATATCAAAAGCTTTTGATAGAGTCTGGCACAAATCTTTAATTTCCAAACTACCCTCATTCGGTTTCTATCCTTCTCTCTGTACCTTCATTTTAAGTTTCCTTTCAAACCGTTCTATTGCAGCTACTGTAGACGGACATTGTTCTTCTCCTAAATCTATCAATAGTGGTGTTCCCCAGTATTCTGTCCTATCACCCACTCTCTCTCTATTATTTATTAATGATCTTCTAAGTCTAACTCAAAGCCCTATCCACTCCTACGCTGATGAGTCTACCCTGCATTTTTCAACGTCGTTTATTAGACGTCCAACTGAACAGGAACTAAGTGATTCACGGAGAGATGCCACCGAGCGCCTAACTTCTGATCTTTCTAAAATTTCTGATTGGGGCAAAGCAAACCTTGTTTTGTTCAATGCCTCAAAAACCCAATTTCTTCACCTATCTACTCGACAAAAACTACCAGATAACTATCCCCTCTTCTTCAATGACACTCAACTGTCTCCTTCTTCTACAATGAACATTCTAGGACTATCCTTTACTAAAAATCTGAACGGGAAATCTCACATCTCATCTCTTGCTAAAACAGCTTCTAAGAAGTTAGGTGTGCTGTGGCGTCTGCGTCCTTTTTTTTCTCCCACCCAATTGCTTGCTCTCTACAGGGGCCTTATCCGCCCATGTATGGAGTATGTCTCACATGTTTGGGGAGGATCCACTCATACAGCTCTCCTAAACAGGGTTGAGTCAAAAGCTTTTCGTCTCATCAACTCCTCTCCTCTGACTGACTGTCTTCAATCTTTAAATCACCGCCGCAATGTTGCTTCTCTTGCTCTCTTCTACCGTTATTTTCATGCTCACTGCTCTTCTGAACCTGCTAACTGAATGCCTCCCCCACTCCCGCGACCTCGCTGCACAAGACTTTCTACTCATTCTCATCCCTATTCTGTCCATCTTCATAATGCAAGAGTTAATCAGTATCTTTACTCTTTCATCCCTTTCACTGGTAAACTCTGGAACTCTCTTCCTGTTTCTATTTTTCCACTTTCCTATGAATTAAATCTTTTCAAAAGAAGAGTAACAAGACACCTCCCGAACTAAATTGGCCTACCCCTCTGTTTGTATTTTATTATCTTATTGTCTTCTTTATAGGGACTGGCAACTAAGCGGGCTTTGTGTTACCCATTTTTGTTGTGCCCTTGGCCGGTTCCTTGTGATGTAAAAAAAAAAAAAAAAAAAAAAAAGACAGACAGACAGACAAATTCTGATATATATAATATATATTATATATATATATATATATATATATATATATATATATAGTCGTCAGGTACGAATGGCATCAGGCACCATGCACTGTTGCTGCTGGGAATGTCGACACTCACAGACACGGCATTAATTGTAACTAGAGAAAACACAACAAAATAAACACATGGATATGGCATACAGTTCATAAAACATTAAAATCCGTATATTTGTAAGTAAACTGATGTATTGCATATGACTGAAAATTAGGAAATAGAAAACTAAAAAAACGACATATTTGACCCGAAAATGACGTTTTAGATGACCTTGATGGGTTAACCTTGACCTCAAATCATCCTAATATTATCATAAATGGATTCCTCCGAAAACCAGTGAAAAGTGGTATCATACATGGCTTACATACATATTTAACTGATTTTCCTCTAATCAGAGTGGCGGCCATTTTATATTTCGCTAATATGGCGGCCCAGAGGGGCGCCCGTCTTGGCGCCCGTCAAAAATCGAAAGAGTATGGCATGGGCAACATCTGGGCCAAATTTGGTGGATTCCAATCATTTACCACCCTATTTGTGAACCAGTTTCTCCCTATTTATCTTATTTCTCCGAATTTATCTTATTGCGCCTTACTACAGCATGGTCACTTAGGCCCC
>JACEEZ010005563.1:0-25196 GCA_016584305.1 Chionoecetes opilio | reverse complement strand
AAAAAGCTTTCCGTAATTTAATTTTGAATTAACCAATTCTAACGACGTTCACCTTTCAACAAGTTTCCCTATAATGACCTCCAACATAATTATATACATAAAAAAACATAAATAACTGTATGTGCGAGGTTAGCGAGCTAGATGGCGGGCCACCCCTAAGACTGGTGTCCCCGCTATATCTAGCTACCGTCAATAACACTATAGTCGCCACTGCACAAATGTCACCAGGTAAATTTTTAAACAGGCGAATATTACGAATCTAAGCATCACTACAGACTTGTAGGGCCACTAAAGACATGCAAAACATAAACTACAGCGCATGCCTCTTTAGTGGCACATACAAATCTGTAGTGATGCAAAAATTCGTAATATATGGCGCTGGCGACTATAGTGTTTTGACGGTAGCCTACATATCTTGAATACTAATAGTTATCTTTCTTTGCAAGTCTCTCACAAGGCTTTCCCCTGCATGGTGCAAGTAGGCCTTAGAAACTAACAGGACCTTTCTCTCTCCTCCCCCCCCCCCCTGCAAGACGGGGAGGTCACCTAGTCGTAATGTGGAAAGCCCTTTGATAGCCTCTTAGATCCTCTAGTGATACCCTCCTTGATCCTATAGTTCTTTATTATTATCCCTTATATTATTTCTTTTAAAAATATTCTTTATTCTTCAGGAGGTTTTTTTCTGTCTGTTTGTCTGTTATTTTTTTCTGTTTTCCTCTTTTCTCTCTCTCTCCTCTCTTCCTCTCCCCTCTCTCTCTCTCTCTCTTTTCTCTCTCTCTCTCTCCTTCTCTCTCTCCCCTTCTCTCTCCTCTTCCCCCTCTCTCTCTCTCTCTCCCCTCTCTCTCCCCCTTCTCTCTCTCTCTCTCTCTCTCTCTCTCTCTCTCCCCCCTCCTCCTCTCTCTCTCTCTCCCCTCTCTCTCTTTTTCAATAGACAATGGTGTTTTAAAGAATGAACTGTTAATTTCTTTTTTTTTATTCTCTTGTCATTTTTTCTTACTGTTAGTTATGTATAGTGTGTGTGTGTGTGTGTGTGTGTGTGTGTGTGTGTGTGTGTGTGTTGTGTGTGTGTGTGTGTGTGTGAGGGAACTTAATACAACACCAGCAACACCTTGGAATACTAATTGGAGTCTTCACGTCACTGATTGGCTGCAGTGGATGGTGAGGGGCTGCGACCCCGTCCAGCCCCGAGAGGGAGACCTGTGAAGAGCTGGCCCGGTTTAAACCAGCAACATCCTTGACCTTCTTCTTCTTCTTCTTGGGACCTTTGAATTAGAACCTAAGAAAACTTGAGACCTTTGACATAAGAGCCTAAGAAGACTTGAGACCTTTGACATAAGAGCCTAAGAAGACTTGAGACCTTTGACATAAGAATCTAAGAACATAAGAACATAAGGAAGCTACAAGAGGCCGCGAGGGCCTACACGTGGTAGTTCCTGTTACTTACTACCTACATCCACCTTTCCCTTTTTCCCCCTCCATGAAATATCCAGCCTCATTTAAAGCTCCCTATTTACTCCGCACTAGCTACCTGACAACTGAGTCCATTTCCCAAACATTTAACCACCCTATTGGTGACCAGTTTTTCCCTATATCCTTTTTAAATCTACGCTTTTCCAGTTTGAGTCAAATAATAGTTTTTGAATACAGTGCCGATGCATTGCTGTCACCAGTGTGTCCTATTCCATCTATATTTGGGATACATCCATTTCTTTTACTTCTTTCTAAATTTTTTTTCCCTTTTCTTCTTTTTTTTTTCCTTTCTTTTTTCTTTTCTTTTTTTTTTTTTTTTTTTTTCCCCTTTTTCTAAATTCTTTTCCTTTTTTCTTTTTTTTTTCCTCTTTTCTAAATTTTTTCCTTTTTTCTTTTTTTTCCTCTTTTCTACATTTTTTTTCCCTTTTTTCTTCTTTTTTTTCCTCTTTCATTTTTCATATCTTTTTTTCCCATTATTTTTCCTCCCCCCTTTTTCCCTTTAGTCTTTTTTCTTTATATCCCAATTTTTTCCTTTCTTTTCGTTCAAAACCCCTCCAAAAAAAAGTTGTTTTTTCTTCCTTCGTTTTTCTTTTTTCTCTGTTTTACTTCGGATTTTTTAAATTTTTTCCTTTCTTCTTCTTTCCGTGTTTTTTTTTCATTTTAGATTTCCCCTGAAATCTGCTTTGATCTCAGCCTTAAAGGGTGTGTCCTCATGTTGCCCCCCTTTGTTCCGTTTAGGTTAAGAGGGAGGTGGATCCTTATTTTTTTTGTTCTTATGTTCTTGTGTCGATGGGATTTTCCCGTCACCAGTGTGTTCTTATGTTGTCCCCCTGTTTTCCCCTAAAGGGTTTAAAAGGGGGTGAATACAGTGAACCCGGTCGGGCCGGACCCCGGCGAGGTGGTGTGTCCCGAGGACGCCTTTTTGGCCCGAAAGGCATGTGTGAGGGCGGGCCCCGCCCTCCCCCTCACCCCCCCGTCAATTTCCCGAGGCTGGGGAGGAAAGTTTCAGTTTGTTTTTGCTTGATATAATAGTAATGAATGATGATGATAAATTTTGATGATTTTTAAGAAGGAGTGTGATCATTGTGGGTTTTTTTTTATAGGTGTGGGGGGGTTTAAAGGGCCTAGGTTTAAACATGATTAATACTGTAGTGCAATAAAAATTCGTTTTTTTGGTTTAGGTGAGCCATGCCTAGGGGTTTTTGGGAAGGCATAGCTTTTGGTGTTAAGTTTTGGCGTTTGGCGGGGCCGGGAGAGGACGGTGTGCCAGGGGCCCGAGGGTATCGCCGGAAAACCCCAAAGGGGGGCCCGGGGATCTCAGGACCGTCGGGAGACACAGGGCCCGCCAGGCAGTATTTGGAAATCAGTGTAGGGGTTGTAGTTTGTTGAGGCGGAAGTGGCGTGTTTTCTAACCAGGCTGATGCACGTCCAGCCAAGGCCGCCGCGCCCCAGGCCACCAGACTGCCCTGGGCCACAGGTCTTGGCCGCCACACCCTTGCCGGCGGGGTCATGGCCCTTGCCTTACTACTTAGTTTATGCTGAAGCTCTTAACCCTTTCGAGTGGACGTGCTGTGAGGCGTGTGACCTTGCCAGGGTCGCAGAGGCGGAGGGGTGTTCCTGGCCAAACTAGGATCTCCCGGAGAGAGCTGGGACTGCCAGGCATCTCCGGGCCCGAAGGACAGCCCGGCCCCCAGGAGAACCAGTAGGTGGCGCGCCGCTGCAAGCTGGCGGCCTTAACCTTGAGAATGAATATTTCACTTCTTTCACACCAGAACACTTGGCCTGCACACCACCACCGCATGACACACACACACACCACAACACACACACACACACACACACACACACACACACACACGCACACAACGCACACACGCACACACGCACACACACACACACACACACACACACACACACACACACACACACACACACACAACACACACACACACACACACAACACACACACACACAACACACACACACACACACACACACACACACACCACACACACACACACACACACACACACACACACACACACACACACACACACACACACACACACACCCCGATACGGGGCATTGGGCAAGCTACACACCAAATGTTTTCTATTATTGCCTCAGCTCCTCATTGCATGTCTGATTGGTGTCTGTTTTACTAACTCATTCTTCAGTGAATAACTCGACTGCCTCTCTGCTGCATGATCCAAAGCTGTAAATGTCGAGTTTAAGACTTTTAATGTCATCATGCTTACCTACTCTTTACAAATACCTTAGCAAGTCATGAGTGTGGAATACGGGAGCAATAAACATGGGGGAAGGGCATGATCCACCCGACTGACGATCTTACATTTGCACCTCACCAGGGCATCACGGGAGTGCGAGGACGACCTGGGAGCCAGGGAGAGCCAGGGGTTCAGGGGTTGACGGGTCCTCCCAGTCCTCCAGGACCCACCGGACTCACAGGGGCAGTGGTAAGTCCTCGGCAAGTCACGAGGGTCATGACAAGGTCTTGTGTTCGCGCCGTGTTTGCTTGCGGTCATCATGAATAATTTGTAAAGCGTCTTAGTGAACATGGCAGGCTGGATGTCAGCCTGTGTGCGGTGTGGCGAATGGCGGCGGCGGGCGTAACGTTCACGCCCAAACAACCTTCCCTCACTGATGCTTTGTCTCACTTTACGTCGCAGGGACCTGTTGGCCCAAAAGGAACAATGGAGAACGAGGTCTACCTGGTCCCTTAGGTTCCTCAGGTCCCCGAGGTGGTCCCGGGCCCAAGGGCGTCCCTGGCGACGCCGTGCTAGTTTCTGGTCGTACTGGGGTGCAGGGACCCCAGGTCCATCGGGCCTTCAGGGCCTGAACGGCCTTGACGGGACGCCGGAGAGCCGGCCTCCAAGGGAGACAGAGGTAAGCAAGGTGCCGAGCACTGAGTGGTGCGAGCTGACGCACGCACCAGCGAGGTGACCCACGGCACTGAAGGTGATTTTCCCGGCAGGAGAGCAAGGCGAATCAGGGATCACCGGACGCCGGGGACAGCGTGGCCTGAAGGGCGCTTCGGGAGACACGGGCCAGACGGGACCACGCGGGTTTCCCGGTGAGGCGGTGAGTGTGTGGCGGCGAGGCACAATAATTGGTATTCATGGTTATAAGGAAGGTAAATAGTTCTCGTGAATGGACAAAGTCAAGTGTAAATTTTCCCTGCAGGACCCGCCGGCCCATCTGGCAGGCCTGGCGGAGAGGCCATGGAGAAACTACAGTTCCCGGGCCGCCAGGGCCACCGGTGCGTATGGCCCTGTCGGTCCCCCTGGCTCGCCAGGCATCGTGGGGCCCGTGGGAACCCCTGGACCAGACGGACTTCCGGGACCACGAGGGTGGAAAGGTGAGTGTTTACTCAGGAATGACACAATGCTGCCGCCGGGCCAAGGATCGCATGTTACATCAAGCTGTTTTTCAGGAAGCCGAGGAATCGAAGGTGTTCCAGGCAACGACGGGACCAAAGGTGAGCTCGGACGGAGCGGAGCCCCCGGGCCCGAAGGCGAGAATGGTCTGGCCGGGCTTCGGGAGTCCAGGACTCACTGGCAAACCTGGAGTTGTTGGATTTCCGAAAGGGAAACTTTTTCCCCTTTTGTAAATGTAGATGATCATGAGGCCATCTGTGCCAAGACTTGTCACAGTCTGTGCCACCACGGCGGCAGCCTCGTTCACTCAGGTAATAATGTTGCTGATAAGTTTATAGTTGTTCATGAATGTACATAACGGATAACCGTTCTTAACAGGGACCAGAGGGCCCAAGGGGTCCCCCGGGACCTCAGGCATCAAGGGAGACCTCGGGGGGCCCGGGTGGGGAACCAGGATTTCCGGCGAGCCGTCCCCGGGCCGGGCCAGCCCCGGGCCACAGGGACCCCAGGGAACGCCCGGAACAGAGGGGAGGAAGGACCACCAGGGCCGTCTGGACTTACCGGCCCAAACAAGACTCCCAGGCCTTCCAGGACAGCTGGTATCATCGGGTCCAAAGGACACGCTGGTTTAGTTGGCGCCAAGGTAGTGATGCGCATGTTATTGTTGTGTGTGCTTAGTGTGACTGGGGGAGGCGAGGGCCGTGCTGGAGCACTGCGCCCTCACCGCTGTTCCTGCCTCAGGGTCACATGGAAAGAACGGAGAGAGAGGAGAGGTGGGACCCAAATGGGACCACCGGGCTCCTCGGGACGTACAGGGACCACACAGTTCCAGCGGACGTGGGGGCGTGACGGGGAGAAACGGCAAGCCTGGACCCCGGGACCCATCGGGCCTGAGGACTACCAGGACCGTCGGTGATCACCGAGGAATCCTCTTTTCTTCTACCTTAGCCTCGGGTCTCCCTGACGCTGCACTGCTCTTAAGGTTACCCATCTATCGCATGAAAAAAGCCACGTCATGTGTAAATAGTGATAATAACATCCAATGGGTTTTATTTCAGGACAGTCAGGTGCTCTGGACCGTCTGGACCCCCAGGTTCAGGGTTCCTGGGGAAGCCGGGCCTCCGGCCCCCTGGACCCCGGGGCCCCCGGTCGGGCGACAGAACTATAATGGGGTCGCGGGTGAGCGAGCGTAGGGCCCCACCCGGGCATGCGGGCCCCAGGGGCGAGGAGGAAGGGGGTGCTGCCCTTGTGGGGGGGGGGGGAGAGGAAGAGAGAGAGGGGAGAGAAGAAGAGAGAAAGAGAGAGAGAGAGGAGAGAGAGAGAGAAAAGAGAGAGAAGAGCGTGAAAATATACAATTAGCGGTACAAAAGCCCCAAAAACCCTTTCATGTCCTCAAGTGTTCATGTTTCCTCGCCGTCTTGCACCCCCGGGAGCGGGGCGCCGACGGTGAGCGGGGCCCCGCGGGGAAGCAAGGACCCCCCGGGCCTTTCCGGCCAACAGGGCCCCAGGGTTGTCTGGCCCCCGGGGCAGCGCGGCACGCCAGGGAACGAGGGTTGGCAGGGCGACCGGTAAGAAACACCTGGGGGCGCCCCCTAGGGCCTGGGGCAGGATGCGGGGGGCCCGCCTTTGGGCCAGGGAGGCACCTCTCCCAACTCCTGAGTCATTTAGTTTTTCATGAACTGCTCATTAGTCGCCATCATTTTCATTCCGGAAAAATGATTTAAAGTGAAAGCTTGACTGGGCCCGGGCAGTGTCGGGGCGGAAAGGGGGCCCATGGAGCTAAAAAGCCCTTGAAGCTCCATGAGGCGGCAGTGTGCGCCTCCCCCCTGCTCACAAGCCTGGGGTTGTATTTTTTTTTTTCGTTGCATCTTCGTGAGTGTACAGCAATGATTCAAATAGCCTATGGCGTGTTCCAGTGTGATCCTCACCCCTTGTCTTTGCCTCCCCCTCAGGGGGGCCCCCCGGGCGGGTACACGGAGGACCCGCCGCGCGGAAACTGCGCCTCGGTGCTGCGAGGTGGGCGCCGGGTGGGGCCCCCATGCCCTCATACCCCCGGCCCCGGCCCCAGAGATGCGATTATTTTCCCCGATTACTCTGGCTTTGGGGAGCTTTTTCCATCGTGATAGATTTTTTTTTTCATTAATCTACTTATCTATTTATTCCTTGTGCAATACAAAATAAAAAACATAACCTTCAATTTTTCTAAGAAGTCTTTGTGTTTCTTTCAGCAATTTTAGAAATCATTCTCAATTTTGCAGTTTTCCTTTTTTTTGTTTCTTTCAATTCAATGAACAAAAAAAAAAGGAGTTTATGAATCTTAGAAAAAAAAGAACACAACTAAAAAGGAAAAAAAATTCCCTATATCAAAATGCCCCTTACTTGCCCCCGGTTTTTTAATTATTGTAAATCTTCGCCAAGACCATCAGTGGGTCACGTTTTACGGAATTGTAAGTAAAAGTGAATGACAGTTAACCAGTCACTCGTCAGTCAATCACTCAGTTGGCGGGGTACAGTAAGGCCTTTTGAGTCAGTAGTAAGTATGTAAGTAGAAACGCAAGTCACCATCTCAGTCGGCATTTAGTCAGCCAGTTACTGAATGAATTTGTTGATAACAAATACAAAGTCAGCTGGAAGATAACAGAGATTAATGATGAATATAAAAGATGATATCAAGTTTTGGCAGCTACTAAATCAGTCAACTATTTCACTCACTTAGTCAACAGTCTTTCATTAAGTCAGTGAATTGGTCATTTATTTGGGTCAGTCTGTCAATCAGTCAATCCATCAGTAGTCAGTCAGTTAATAAGTAAGTCGGGCAGTCAATCAGTCGTTTAGTAGTCAGGCTATCAGTAAGTCGGGCAGTCAATCAGTCGTTTAGTCAGTCAGGCCATCATTAAGTCGGGCAGTCAATCAGTCGTTTAGTCAGTAAGGCCATCAGTAAGTGGCAATCAATTAGTCATTTAGTCAGTCAGGCCATCAATAAGTCGGGCAGTCAATCAGTTGTTTAGTCAGTCAGGTCATCAGTAAGTCGGGCAATCAATTAGTCATTTAGTCAGGCAGGCCATCAATAAGTCGGCCAGTCAGTCAGGCCATCAGTAAGTCGGGCAGTCAATCAGTCGTTTAGTCAGTCAGGCCATCAGTAAGTCGGGGAGTCAATCAGTCGTTTAGTCAGTCAGGCCATCGTAAGTCGGGCAATCAATTAGTCATTTAGTCAGTCAGGCCATCAAAAAGTCGGCCAGTCCAATCAGTTGTTTAGTCAGTCAGGCCATCAGTAAGTCTGGCAGTCAATCAGTCGTTTAGTCAGTCAGGCATCAGTAAGTCGGGCAGTCAATCAGTCGTCTAGTCAGTCAGGCCATCAGTAAGTCGGGCAGTCCCAAACAGTCGTTTAGTCAGTCAGGCCATCAGTAAGTCCCGGGGCATCAATCAGTCGTTTAGTCAGTCAGGCCATCAGTAAGTCGGCAGTCAATCAGTCGTTTAAATCAGTCAGGCTATCAGTAAGTCGGGCAGTCAATCAGTCGTTTAGTCAGTCAGGCTATCAGTAAGTCGGGCAGTCAATCAGTCGTTTAGTCAGTCAGGCCATCAGTAAGTCGGGCAGTCAATCAGTCGTTTAGTCAGTCAGGCCATCAGTAAGTCGGGCAGTCAATCAGTCGTTTAGTCAGTCAGGCCATCAGTAAGTCTGGCAGTCAATCAGTCGTTTAGTCAGTTAGGCCATCAGTAAGTCGGGCAGTCAGTCAGTCGTTTAGTCAGTCAGGCCATCAGTAAATCTGGCAGTCAATCAGTCGTTTAGTCAGTCAGGTCATCAGTAAGTCTGGCAGTCAATCAGTCGTTTAGTCAGTCAAGGCCATCAGTAAGTCTGGCAGTCAATCAGTCGTTAGTCAGTCAGGCCATCAGTAAGTCTGGCAGTCAATCAGTCGTTTAGTCAGTCAGGGCATCAGTCGTTTAGTCAGTCAGGTCATCAGTCAGTCAGTCAATAGCTTCCATACATATTTTTTCCAGATATTTTTCAGCCATTTTTTTATTTTTTTATTCTATTTTTTTTCCTATTTTTTTATTCCTTTTTTTTTTTTTTTTTTGGAGGAATCTTTCACTGTCGTGGTAATGCAATCTCCACCTTGCTGTCACGTATCTGAGCTTTCTACAGGAGTGAAGGACCCGACGCAGCAGCCAGGTATTCTCACCTCCTCACACTCACAGATAACATGGCAGAGATCGCCAGGACCCTTCGTGGTCCCCGAGGATTACCAGGGCAGGGGCACCGAGGACCCTCAGGCGATCCAGGGGAAATGGTGTTCAAGGTTTGGGAAAATAGGCCTTGAAAGGGCTTATTTGTATTCCTGCAGCTTCCCCTCTCACCCTGTCTGTGTGGCTGGGTCGGTGGTTGTGGCGGGATGCAGTGTGGGGCTAAATTGGGATTGCACTTCTATTACTTTTTTGCACACGCTCAGAACTTTCCGAGCCTCGAGGGAGTGTCACACCCCGCCACTGTGCAAGAGACACACACTTCTTCTTCTTCTTGTGACTTTGACGCTTAGTATCACTTCATAGGTCCTCTTCAACTTCGTCTCCTTAGTTAACAATTGTGTCAACTCTTCCCTGGCAATTCACAAGCCACCATGCTATTCCGCGCCACATTCCACCGACCTGCTGATTCATCCTCCTACCATTCCCCTATTTAGATTCCTCCCCTGCCGCCCCACAGCCATCCCTGTCACGTGACGACAGAGGTTGACGCTTACCTCCCACAGACCGTCTGGAGGAACTGACTCGCGGCCTGCAGGGTCCTCCAGGGCCCCCAGGACGAGGCCGCGTGGGGCGCCAAGGGATGAAGGAAACTCAGGGAACCCAGGTATTTTTCAAGCACGCCAAGGCACTTCTTCTACTTCTTCTTCTTCACTTCTTCATGCATCACCCATTTCCGATCCAACGATAACTAAGGCCATGCACGTTTGAGTCTAATTCTTGCGTTCGTGATTTAGTTCACTCTATCCCAAGCACTACATTACTCTTACTTAACTAACCCATATACTAATCCCCTGTGTAGCCTAAACCAATCTACCCCCCACCCTCCCCTGACGAGTCTGCTGGTGCTGTTATGTGCTGCCGTTTGGTAAGGTGTGCCTCCCACCCACCCTTCCCTATCCTGAAGCGTCTCTGTATGGGCATGTTCAGGGACAAACAGCTCGGTGGTGCACCATGGCTCATACTGTGCAATATGTTCACTCTCACATCCTTGATATAAGCAATGCTGATAATACTACACACACACACACGCACACACAAAAGGGGTACAAGAGTCGCGCCTTCCCCAGGTGTCCCCGGAATCCCAGGCGAGGTGGGTCCCCCGCGGCTACCAGGCTTCCCCGGGGCGGCTGGACCAGGGGGACCGGGGGGCGAGCGAGGCCAGCGAGGCCACAAGGGCGAGCGTGGCCAGATGGGCGAGGGCCGCGACGGCAAGATGGGCCCGCCAGGAGACGCAGGTGGGTGCCACACGTGGTATACTCATTTAGACAAGGACTCTGTATACAATAATACGGCAATACGTTACCCGTGAGGGCCAGTATCAAGGGTGGCTTGCTATTACAGTTCCATCTTGTCTGAGGTGTTCTCTTGTCCACAGGTCCTGCAGGACCCGCGGGGACGGGTCTTCCAGGCAGGATAGGGGAGCGTGGACCCCCGGGACTGACGGGACCCCAGGGCGGGCGAGGAGCTCATGGTCCCCAAGGGGCCCCCCCGGCCACTGCGAGTACTGCAACCCGGCGCTGCCTACCAGACTCTGTGCCGCCGCCCAAGGCAATACCAAGGGTCCGTGAGCTGCCCCAAGAGCCGCCACGACCTGAACAATCAAAGTCCCGCTGCCGAAATATATTGCGATGCTTTGCTGCTTTTGTCTAAATGGATGACGAAAAGTTCCTTGTTTGCGTCGCGGAGGCCCCTTGCTGCACGGGGCTCCCTTCACACTCCTCCAAGCATTGGTACTTAGCGGTGCCTGGTTACCTGTGTGCCACCTGTTCTCTTTCGATCCTGTTCCCTCCTTGATATATAGCCGCCCATTGATAGCATTATTACCCGCAGTTTCAAATCAGGAACTTCCACATGTAGTGTCTCCTCGCGGCTTTCTTGTAGCTTTCTTATTTTCTTATGTTATTGTGTTCTTAAATCATTGTGCGCTTCTTGTTGGTAAAAGTCATGCGTCCACCGGGGACAGCAGACGTGACCCCCGACCCAAAGAAAACACCCCAGGGTCTTGGAAGCCTTGGTCGGGTTTCCTCCTATCACGTTCACGCCAATGTGTTGATCCAGGGGTTTTGGGGGGTCACCTTGTCTTGTCCAGGGGTTTTGACGTCACCCCCACATGCAACCTAGAGGGCGGGGGAGGCTGCAAAAAAATACGTTGGACAAAAATAGCAATCAAAAAAAATAAATTATCCTTTTTTTTAAAGGGAACTACCGTATGGTCTCGTGGCCTCTTGTAGCTTCCCTATTTTCTTTTTCTTTTTAAACAATTATGCGACTTAAAATGATTTTCCAGTTGTTAAGTTGTTTACCTTGAACCACGTAATCTAGTTTTGCCTTGTCCCAGGTGGGGGGGTGTACGTGGCCAAGGGTTCGTAATCACGTACGCACATGGCAAGGCCGCAGCAAGCCTTAACTGCCTTGCTGGGCCTTGACCCAAACCTTCCCCTCCAACCAGTCACCCTACGACCTGCCTCAGTAATTCTGTGTAACAACCACTGTATGTAATAAAATTAATTTTGTCCCAAATTTCATAAATTTTTGGGCCAACATTTTGGCGTTACTTATTATTCACGTTGTCCTGAACAGGCATTTGTTTGTCCTTTTTGTGTTTGCCTGGGGTTTTTGCCTTGCGTAGGTTTGTCCAATTTGTTTGTGTTGGCCCTTTGGGTTTGTCTTTTGTGCCATGCCAACCCCTTTTGTTTCGTTTTCTTTCACGCATTGATAATTTTCAAAAAAAATTAACCTTAACAAAAACAAATATACAATCAATAAAAAAAAAAGATATTACACTATTTTTGGATCAAATAACCGCAACCGCACTACAACCGCACAAAAATTCCTCGACCTCAAAAAAAAAAACTTTTCTAAAAAACGACCTCCACCTATATGGCTGTGTGTAGCAAACCCCTCGGGGTTTCAGTGTGCGAAGCAAGGGCCAAGAAGTGTTGGGGGTCTCCGACAGATCCCTAAATTACCTTGCATCTTTTTACGGGATCATTTCAAAAAATGGGCATCTTGTGACATTGTGACAGCATTTAATATTTTTTTTAAAAATTTGATGCTTTTAAATTAATCTATTCACGGGGTTCTCTCAAATTTTTTTTGGGGGATATCGATCCCTCTCCATCATAACATGTGATTTTGCTCATAAAATTTACGTAAGGCCTTCTCAGCCCAACCCTAAGGACACAGAACCGATAAGATAACGATAAGAACTACAAACTGTAAGCTAAACCTAAACCGTTTGTAGAAAGGGGCATCACCCAGTATGAACCCCACAACACCCGACAAAGATTTCATGTAAAATGATACAAAATTGGTGTTTTTTTAGATGGAGATTTCATTTTTTCCCGGGGGAAAACCTGAAAAAAAAAAAGATAATGTTTTTCATACCAAATCCTAGGGTCGCCATTCCTTTGATAACAAGAAACTCCATCACAAAAAAAGACTAAAACTTGGTCAGAAATAAAATGGGTAACAAAAACATTGTTTGAAAATCGCCCCCGGGTTTTCCAGCTGAATTAGAAAATTTTTGATGCTCTGGGCCAAAAATGACCTTGGTTTTGCTCAATCAGGTATTTTTTTGTAAAAAAGAAATTTAAAAAAAAATCGATTTTGTAAAAAAAAAAATTCTGGGGATCATACTGAGAAACCCCTGATGATTTTTTCCTTTTTCCTCAAGAAATAAAAAGTCGCGTACCCAAAAATTCTTTTCAGTTTTTATTTAGCCCATAAAATTTGATAAGCAAAATTATATAATTTTAGTTAAAGAATGAGCGTTACTACACAAAAAGTTCAGAGTTCAGGGCATAAATCGGCGTTTCTCGTTTTCCCGTGTGTGAGAGCTGCTGGGTTGTCTCTCTTCAGCCCCACATAGTCCGCCATCATACTGCGCCCCCTCCCCTGGTCCTTCCCCATTTGGCGCGTCCATGGAACCTTTCTCCCTGTCGTCGTCTCCCCCAAGGTTTTAAGGAAATTTTCCCCATGTGGAAAAACAGGAATGATCTTAAAATCATCAAACACCCATTTTTTGGGAAAAGGCCTCATAGGGCTGCTGACGAGCGGGCGTGGTTTGCGCCTTCGTGCCCCCCAGGAGTGTTCACCACCTGCACAAACGTTTTCCCCACGCGGCGCACTCTAGGTGTTCTGGAGTTTTGGAACTCTGTGCCCCTTTTTGAGCTGCCTATCTGTGGGGCCCTCGAAAATGCCGGCCTTCAGCTTTCAAAAAGGGCAGTCCAGAAAGGCTCGGCAAAGGTATTGAAGCCCTCCCATCCCTTTTCCAGGCGGCGTGAATGTTTCATTAACCCCAAACTTTAAGTGTAGCGGGGGGAAACAATATTTTCCCCGGGCAACAAAGGGTTTGTTTATGATGTTTCTCCCCCCCGGGCTAACGCTCTCGCGCCCCGGGCCCCTCTTTCTTTACTGTGCTGGGCTCTGTCCGACTGTCCCACAGCAAAAAAGCATGGGTACTTCGTGAACCCGGACTGTGACCAATAGAAAGTTCACCCTCTTTAAGCGACCAGAGATCCATTGGTGCGGCATATTGGATTTTTTCGAGCACTACTTCACGCTTCATATTTTTCTTTGGAGTTTGGAGTGGCAAGAGGGTTGAGGCGAACTGGTTCCCGTTGTGGAGGAAAACACATTCAAAAGAGGTTAAGCTGTCAATGAAGAGTCGCCAATCCTCGGATCGTATTTAGGAGCGCCGAGTTTTTAAAAGAAGACCGGGGACATTGGAGTAACGAGGTCTTCCTCCTGGCAGAAAAGCCCATTAGGCTAAAAGCCTTTACGAAAAAAAGGATACGCGCGTCCCTTTCCAGTGATTTTTTTTTTGAGTCTGGAGGGAACAGTCGGAGGAAGTCTTCGACAAGCTGAGATCCGAACCAACATTAAGCTCACATTGTAAAAGGGTGGGACTTTTGTGTTCATACTTTCTTCTTATTCCCCGCTGTCTGTACTGGTGGCCTCGTCGTCGCGTCGGGGAAACTCTGTAACGTGGGACAGGGAATTTTTTCGCAGTGAGCCAGTGGGACGGCGGGGAGATGGAAAGGGGGGGTACGGAGGCTGTGCCTTTTTCCCGGGTTTATGCCATTAGTATTGAGGGAGAAGAAAATCCCATGCATGGGCAAAAAAGGCTCCCCCCAAACCATCGGAATCCCAAAAACTTCAGTAAGTTTTCGCGCCCTTCTCCCCCGCCCAGGTATTCCACCACGTTTGCACACCGTGTGCGGTTCCCCGGACTTTTTCTTTCTCACCCAGCTTGACTTTAAAAATAAGCCCGTAGGCGCGCTTCACAAAAACCTTGATGTTTTTTCCCTTTCCCCCGACACTTTTATTGTCCGAAGAGTACAAAAACGTCAGGTTATTCCTGCATGACCGTCGCGCCGAAGCCATACAATAAAAATGAAAAAAAAAAAAGAAAATGCAGCTGAGTGTCGCAATGAAAATTTAGAATTTTAGGGAATTTGAAAATTTTGAAAGGAGTAATGGTGGAAGGGATTTATTTGATTGGCTAATTGTGGAATTCCCCTTTTTTTCGTGTTGTGCATTGTAATTTGATTATTCTTCAAGAAAAATATGATTTAACTCAAAACCCCGATATTAGCATATGTATAGCTCGTAGGGGCCTATGGCTGACTCAAAAAGTTGACTGATAGGCAAAACAAAGTGATTTCGGATCAGAAACCTAAATTTTGTTTAAATCAACTGAAAACCCTGACGATTTTTTGGCGTTTCCCCAATGTAATAGTCAGTGTCTATAAAACAGAGAAGGGACGGAATTGTACAAAATTTAAAAAAAGCTACGGTAGTGTGCCCCGCCCCGCCCTCAATGACCCCCGGGGGCCCGCTTGGCCACCCCCCGCCGGTGGTCCACCTGTCCCGCCCTCCGGGAGGATTATTTCCCCCCCCAACCCCATAGGGGGGAGCCCCCCCCTTCAAACCCCCTGGGGAGATTATTTTCCTACCCAAAACCCCTAACGGGTGGGAGGGCCATGGGCGGGGTTGTGTGGTCGTATGCGCCATAAGACAATAGACTTATAATTTCTGCGATATGTATATAAATTTTGAGGTTACGCGGAAGAGGATTAATACTGCACAGTATACCGAGCAAAGCACAATATAGAAACGTAAGTGGTAACGGTGGATGGGCGACCGCGCAGTCTCGTCCATTTTCCGCCAAGTATTTTAGTAAGGTTATCAATCAGGTAATATTTAGGTAAATCAGAATATCAGGGAGTAAATATGCATTCCTAGACCATTAAATTACTATAGAACAGATAAATGCTGAGAAATAAAGATGGAATATATAATAAAATCATGAAATCCTTTGGACGCCAATAGTGACGCCTTGTGAGCGTGATGTGGCGTTCCGTTGTTAAATATCGGGGGAATAAATATGCATTCCTAGACCCTTATAATTTACTATAGAATAGATGAATGCTCAGAAAAAAAAGGTGGAATATAGAATTAAAGTAATGAAATCCGTGGAAACCCCAAACTAGGAGCCTTGTGAGCGTGTTTTGGCGCTCATTTTTTTGTGGTGAAGACGCCACAAGAAGAGGAGGAAGAAGCCGCGCCGCCAAGATGGCGCCTGATCCACAGGGGGGTAAACAACACATTTTTCCCCTCCTCACAGCGCCCCACAGCCATGACTGACCACTGAAGGGGCGACAGGGGACTTAACACAAACACACAGGGAAGCTAAAGGTATGGCAGAATGTGAGGTGGGGTTTGCTGGGAAGGTGGTGAAAAACAGGAGACTATTGATTTACGGTTGGCCTATCCTTTCATTGTTGTGGTGGGGAAGAGGGAGGGAAAAAGACGTTATTTATTATGTTTTCTTGGTTGTTACGGTGTTGTGAGTGACGCAGGTAGTGACGAAGGGCTTAAGTGTCATGTGTGTGTCTTGGAGATGTGTAGTTATGAAAGAAAATAGACAAAATGGATGGTTTTGTATCTAATATTTATCTGCGTGGTTGTAATTTTAATGTTTATTACAGCTACGTGTTTATTATCGCTAGTTAGGGTTGTGTTGAATCTCCTGTTCGCGTGTCGGGTGTTGGGGTGCAGTTTGGAGGTGGTGTGTGATGCTGGTGTTGTCACGTGGCTGTGTAGTTAATGTCCGTGTTATAGTGTAGATGTACCCTCGTGTTCCTCGGTGTTCGTGTTCGTGTTTATCAAGGGAGCGTGTGACTTATCCCCAGAAAGTGTTTTGGGCTCAGTTTGTGCTGTTTGGCGCTATTAGATGTTTTGTATTCAGGGAGTACGGGTGTTATTTGGGATCATTACGGTTGGTATTATTTCAGTAGTGGGCTTTCAAAACTCTTCGGACTCTTACCTACATCATCGTGTAGATTTTTAAATTCTGAATATTTTAAACCAATTTTCCATGGCGCAATTGAATAATAATGGCGTTACGTGTACTACCGAAAATCTACCGTTATTTCGGACAGAAACGGTTAAGTTAGGTTTAATCTGAGATTTAGAGTCAATCGCCAAAGTCTTTCCCAGGCCCCAACCCTAGTCATTCCGCCCTCGCACCCAAAATCATCCCCGCGAAGTTCTAATTGAGAAAGTGCATGAAAACCCTATTTGAAAAATACACTTTTTGACGTTTTGACGGAAAAAAAAACACTCCTTTTGCAAAAGCATCAATAATAACCTAGCCTAACCCTAACCTAGCCTAAGAAATATTATTGTTGTGTATGAGGAAATAATGTTCGTCCGCTGGTTGGACGAAACATTATTTCCCTCATTATATTTGCACATCCTTTCATTGTACTTACACAACCTTTCATTGCTACTTACACAACCTTTCATTGTTACTTCAAAACCTTTCATTGCTACTTACAAAAACCTTTCATTGTTACTTTACACAACCTTTCTTGTTACTTAACCATAACCTTTCATTTACTTCCCACACTCGTTCTGACCTGTTGAAACAGTAGAAAAGTGAAAAATACTTGCATCCAGACCAGTTCATGTTATACATATTTGCCATATATATATTTAAGGAAAGGCAGCCATTGTCACAATTTAGTTCTTAGCTACATGCATGGTATTTCTTCGAATTAATTTTATGTTTTCATGACAAAAAATGTAATTCGGCTCATATTCATTACAATCGTTCAGTCTTATCAATACTACTTCGAAGTTTGAATGTGCAGGGCCGGAATGACTTGGGTGGAGGCCGGAATGACTAGGGCTGAAGGCCAGAGTGACTGTTACCAAATCAGATTAGTTTGGCTAGGTTCGAGGTAGAGTTTGGCTTAGTAACATATGATATCAAGATGTGGAGCAGTGCGAAGTGGAGCAAGGTTTGCGGGTCTGGAGGGGCGGGGCAGTCATCCTCCGCACCTGCTGTAAACAAACATTGATTCCGACATAAACGAGTGCCAGATTCATTCAAAACACATCAAAACTATTAGGAAAACCAAGTTTCGGCTTCAAAATCGGTGGTTGCCCAATAACAAAAAATATGCCGTTATTTGGCTGGAGGAAATGTGGTAATCTTTGGTTATCAGCATCCCGCCCTATACAGGATGGTACTCTCGTTCACCTACGTCCTACAGGTAAAACAATGATATTCTCATTAATTCGGATGGGCTCTTTTTAATCTGTTAATAGTTTTTTCGGCCTTTATGTCTTGTTATAAGGGGGAATTATCCTATATAAGTAAGGTTTTACAAGGTGGAGGGGGCTTGTTCCCCTGACTTAGGAGGCTTGGGGCGGGTTTGATTGAGTTAGAACATAATAGTCATAGCTGTGATGCATTATTTTGATCTTTGCTCCGTAAAATCGCTTCTTTAAGGTTAAGATTCCCTTGAAAAAAGGTTCATTTGGTGAGAAACAAGGTTGAGATTGTTAAAATATTTTTGCACAAATCTATTAGAAATATAAAATCTCTTAGAAAATATTAGACTCGTTACATAATTTGCGTGATGCTTAGAAATAAATATTTACTTAAAATATTTATGCAATGCATTTTCTCTTGCTTGCGTGATATTACATTCAGCTTCATTTTCATTGAGTAAAGAATCAGTCTTCAAAACAAGCGGCGGACGGCGCAATTACCGGTCTACTTGCAAACTTGTGCCGCCTACTTTCCAAAAAATTGAATTTGACCCTGAAAAACAGCCCGAATGCATATTTTAACACCTTCAAGGCGTGGGCTTACGGGCGGACCCCCGGCCTATCAAGGAGCGCCTCGCTTCGCTCGGGTTTCAATCAATCTCCACCTCCTACTTTAAAAGGAAATGAAAACATTTAAAAAAGATCCCAAGAAAATATAATGTTTTTTGAGCAAGGATGGTATTTTGCCAAGATTATGTGTATTAACTGGGTAAAGATAATATTTTGCCCAAGAAATTGTATGACTGAAATTAAAATTGACTTATTATTGACTTAAATGACTCCCTATTGACTTTTTAAAACTCCCTATTGACTAAAAACTCCCTATTAACTAAACACTCACAATTGACTAAAAACTCGCTATTGACTAAAAATACCGTATTGACTAAAAACTCCCTATTGACTAAAACTCCCAATTGACTAAAAAACTCACTATTGACTAAGAACTCCCTATTAACTAAAAACTCCCTATTAACTAAAAACTCCTATCTATTGACTAAACTCCCATACCTATTGACTAAAAACTTCCTATTGACTAAAAACTCCCTATTAACTAAAAAACTCCCTATTGACTAAAAACTACCTATTAACTAAACTCCCTCTCCCATTGACTAAAAAACTCCCCAATTGAACTAGAAAACTCACTATGACTGAATTTTTTTTTTTCCCCCCCAAAATGGTTTTTTAAAAAACCCCCCTTAAAAAAAAAAAGGGAAAAAAAATTTTTTTAAAATTTTTTAAAATTTTTTTTTTTTTGGGGAAAATTTTAAAAAAATTTTGGGGGGGGTTTTTAAAAAAATTTTCCCCTTTTGTTTTTTTTTTTTCATTTTTTTTAGGGGGGCCCCTAAAAAAAAGGGTTTTTCCTTAAAAAAATTTTTTGGGGGGCCCCAAAAAAAATTTTTAAAAAAAAAAAAAAATTTTTTTTTTAAAAAAAAAAAAAATTTGGGGGGGGCCCCCCTAAAAGGGCGGGGGGTTTTTTTTAAAAAAAATTTTTTTTAAAAAAATTTTTTTTAAAAAAAAAAAAAAATTTTTTTAAAAAAATTTAAAACCCGGGGGGTTTTTGGGGAAATTTTTCCCCAAAAAAATTTTTAAAAAAAAAAAAAAAAAAACCCCCCAATTTTTTTAAAAAACCCCCTTCCCCCGGGCCCCCCCCCCCTTTTTAAAAATTTTCCCCCCCCCCCCCCCGGCCCCCAAAACTTTTTTAAAAAAATTTTTCCCCCTTTTTTAATTTCCCCCAAAAAACCCCCAAATTTTTTTTCCCCCTTTTTTTTAAAAAATTTTTTCCCCCCCCCCCCCTTTTTCCCCCCCCCTTTTAAAAACCCCCCCCTTTTTTCCCCCCCCCCCAAAAATTCCCCCCCCAAAATTAACTTCCCCAAACCCCCCTTTTTTCCCCCCCCCAAAAACCCTTTTAAAAAAAAACCCCCCAAAAAAAAACCCCCCCCAAGGAAAAAAACCCCCTTTTTTTTTTAAAAAAAAACCCCCCCCCCCCCCCCTTTTTTTTTTTTCCCCCCCCCTTTTTAAAATTTTTTTAAAAAAAAATTTTTCCCCCCCTTTTTTAAAAAAAAAAAAACCCCCTTTTTTTTTAAAAAAAAAAATTTTAAAAAAAACCCGGTTTCCCCCCCAATTTCCCAAAAAACCCCCCCAATTTTTTTAAAATTTCCCCCCCCCCTTTTTTTTTTTCCCCCTTTTTCCCCCCCCCCCTTTAAAACCCCCAAAAAAAAAAATTTTTTTTAAAAAAACCCCCCCCCTTTCCCCCCAATTTCCCCCCCTTTTGGTTCCCGGAAACCCCCCCCTTTAAAACCCCAAAACCCCCCCTTTTTTAAAATTCCCCCCTGGGGGGCCCCCCCCCCCGGGGGGGCCCCCCTTTTTCCCCCAAAATTTCCCCCCCCCCTTTTTTAAAAACCCCCACTTTTTTCCCCCCAAAAAAAAAAAAAAATTTTTTTAAAAAAAGGGAAAAGGGGGAAAAATTTTTTTTTTTTTAAAAAAATTTTGGGAAAATTTTTTTTTCCCAAAAACCCTTTTTTCCCCCCCAAAAATTTTTTTTTTAAAAATTTTTTTCCCCCCGGGGGGGCCCCCCTTTTAAAAATTTTAAATTAAAATTCCCTTTTTTTTTTAAAAACCCCCCCCCCTTTTTTTTTTAAAAAAAAATTTTTTTTTTTTTTGGGGTTTTCCCCAAAAAAAATTTTTGGGGGAAAAATTTTTAAAAAAACCCCCAAAACTTAAAAAAAAAATTTTTAAATTTAAAAGTTTCCTTTTGGGGGGGTTTTTAAAAAAAGGGGTTTTTTTTGGGATTTTTTTAAAAAGGGCCAAAATTTTCCCCAAAAAAGGGGGGGGTTGGGAAAAATTAAAACCCGGGGGGGGAAAATTTTTTTTAAAAAAAGGGAAACAAAAGGGTTTTTTTTTCCCCCAAAAAAAATTTTTGGGGCCCCGTTTTAAAACCCCTTTTTTTTTAAAGGGGCCCTTTTTTCCCCCTTTAAAAAGGGCTTTTTGGGGGGGAAAGGTATTTAAAAAATTAAAAAAAAAAAAAAAAAAAACCCCCCGGGAAAAAATTTTTTTTTTGGGTAAAAAATTTTTGGGGGGGTTTTTTAAAAAAGGGGTTTTAAAAAAATTTTTTTTTTAAAAAAAAAAATTTTTCCACCCAAAAGGTTGGGGGGGGGGTTTTTTCCCCCCCCAAAAATAAAAAAAAACCCAACCCCGGGGGGAAAAAAAGGGGGGGGGATTTCCCAAAAAAAAAAAAATTTTTAAAACCCCAAAAAAATTTAAAAAAAAAATTAAAACCCCCAAAAGGGGGGAAAAAAAAAGGGGCCCAAAATTTAAAAATTAATTTGGGGTTTTTGGGGCCCCAAAGGGGCCCCGGGGGGCCCCCCTTTTTTTTTAACCCCAAAAAAAAGGGCAAAGGGGTTTTTTTTTTTGGGGAAAAAAGGGGAAAGGGGGAAAAAAAAAAAGGGGGGTTTTTTTTAACCCCGGGGGGGGGGGGGTTTTTTTTCCCCCGGGGGAAAAAAGGGGAAATTTTTTCCCCAAGGGGGGTTTGGGGCCTGTATTTACCCCTTAAAAAAAAGGGGCCCTTTTTTCCCCCCAAGGGGGGGGGGGGGGTTTTTTCCCCCAAAAAAAAAAAAGGGGGGGGGTTTTTTCCCCCAAAGGGGAAAAGGGGGTTTTTTCCCCCTTTTGGGTAAAAGGGGTTTTTTCCCCCCCAAAATTTTTCCCCCCCCCAAAAAAGGTTTATGGTAGTACAGATCATGTATTCTGATGATCTGAAGTGTCATTTTTAAGGTAGTTTAAAGGGTGATGGGTTTTAGAGATAATAAAGGAAAATAGGACAAGAGTTGGGGCTGGGAATGTGAAAAAGTGACCGTAGTAAAGTTGAAAGAGATTGTTTGAGAGGGGAGAGAGAAAAGAGAGAGAGAATATTTCTAAACATAGCCCTTTCTCCCTTACCCCCTTTGGGGCCCCGAAAAGAAATTCCATTGGTTTAAATTCCCGGGTTTCCCTTAGACAATTTTAGTGACTATAAGCAATATTTATAGGGGAAAGACGTGTTTAGATCCTTGTCGACTAATAAATTTGGTATATTCAGTTTTCTTTTTGTAATTTTTTGGCTCGGCAACAGTGATTTTTTTATAGGGAAGGAAAGATTTTGGGCGTTAAGGGTTTTTAAAGGGTTTAAAGGGGGCTTTGAAAGGGTTTTTTTTTAGATGAGTTTTGAAAGCATCAGTAAATTTTGTGTCTTTAGATAAAAAGGGGTCAGAAAAAATTTTAATTTAAATACTCTGCAAGGGTGCTTGTTTGATTTAGTGGTGTGGCTTTGGAAGGATTTTGTCCCCGCTGCGAACCCTGATATTTGGTAGAAAAAGGGTAAGAAAGTATATTTTTTTTTAACCCCTTTTACAGTAAAAAATTTTAAAAAAAAAAAATAACCCCAAAAAGAAGTAAATGAAAATTCAGTACTAAAGCAAATAAAAGATAAGGTACATGGGGGGCAATACAAAACACTTTTTGAAATACAAATGGTTTTAGTATTAAAAAAAACACACAAAAAAATGAAAACAATCGAAAAAAAAAGTTAAAAAAAAGGAAATGTAAAAAAGATTTTGATGAAGGGATTGCTGGGCAAATTTAAGGGTTGGGAAGGGAAAATAATAATATTATATATATAAAATATATATATATATATATATTTTTATTTATATATTTTAAAATAAAAATATATATATATATATTATATAAAATTTTATATATATTCAAAAAACATTATTGGGAAAAAGTAACGTTAAACAAAAAAATAATGATAATTGCTGTGGACCAAACATAACCCGCTTAGGGGAAATGGAGTGCTTCGTGAGACGGGTTGCTCCCTGATTCTACACCCTTTTTGGTAACATGATGTTAGTGTCAACACTAACCCTGGTCACATGAAGTTAGGGGCCAACACCCCCACTCCAAATGATGTGGCAGTGGTGGTGTTGGCTGCATTTTATGGTTTTTTCTTGGGCAGCGTTTTGATATTTAAAAAACCCCCCCTTATCAAATATATGTTTTACTATTCATCCTTGTGGGCGTGGCAATGCATGGGCACCACATTTAAAAAAAAATGACCAAGCAAAAATAGGGAAAAAATCAAATTTTTGGGACTTTTTTTTGTGCTTATAAGGAAAAAGAAAAACCAAAAGGGGACAAAGTTTTTTATGGGATATTTTTTTTGCTCGGGTGTCAAATTTTTAATTTGTGAAGGAGGGTTCCCAATTTTGGCAATGAGATTTGTTTGGGTAGTGTTTTTTTTTTTTTTTTAAATAAAAAAAATATTTTTTAAAAAAGTCAAAATTAAAAGAACTATATTTTTAAGGGTTCCCGATGTAAAATTCATTTTTGAAGGACTGTTCCCCTGTGTCGCCCCCAGGCAACACCGGCTCGGCAAGACGTTTTGGGGTCATATCGTAAAAAAATGAGACCGGCCAAAGTAGCCTTTGGGCGGGCCCGGAATACAAAAAAATGTTAGGTAAGGTTGTGGCTGTGTCCCTGGTATGTTTTCCTTGAAACTATAGTCTGGGTTTTTTCAAGGGAAAAATCCTTTACCCCGCTGCTTTTTTTTTTTAAAGAGGTTTTAAAAAAACCCGACCCCCCCTGCTTTAAATGACTGATATTGATGAAAAGGGGAAGGGAATACTAGGTTATTCTAAATTTCAGTTGTATTTTTTTCTAGGTTTAAACCCTTTATTTAGGTAAACAAAAGGGGATAATTTTTAAAACATGAGACCTTTAAAAAGTCACTCACTTTAGAGGGGCAAAAAAAAAAAAAAAAGAAAAATTTTTGAAAACTAGGTTAAAAAATCGGGCCTCGTGTGGTTTTTATTACCGTCCCCAAAAAATTGCTGCACTTTACAAATTTTTTCTATTTTTAAAAAGTTTATAAAATACTATATAGGTTTGGTGGCAAAAGGGTTTGGGTTTTTAAAAGACGTAAGCACGTGGGCAGCTCATTTTCATATTTTTCCCAAAGGGCCCCGGCGCTGATGGCTCCCCCGGTTTAGTGTGGTGGGAGGGTGGGGAGTGGGGGGGGGGTGAAAAGGGAATGATGCCACCCCCGCCCCTTCACCACCCGGGGCCGAAGGGGGGCCCAAAAACGTCAACCTCACCGTGGAGGGGTTCCCGGGCATCCCTGTAGAAGGTGAGGGGGTTGGGGGATGAGAGGGGAGAAGGGGAGGTAGTGATGGGTGATGAGAGGCGCAGGAAGGGAAAAAAAGCTGATGGTCCGTTTTATTTCTTATTTATTTTTTAGGGTTGGTCAGGAATGTTGGGGGAAGCCTGATTGTCCTCCTTGTATTTTTTTTTTTTTCTTCATTATTGATATACATGTTTTTTTGACTTGATGGTATTGATTAAGAAGTGATTGGAGGGTCACCAAGGGGACGTCAAGAACCAAGGGGACGTCAGGGGTCAAGGGGACAGGTAGTGACGGCACATTGTCTTCACCCCACAGTAGGGCAAGGTGGCGGCCACAGCACGTACGCAGAGTTGCCGCTGGACGCCGACGCCTTCCAGCGGCTGGAGAGTGTGCTGGAGAGCGAGGAGGCGCGGGAGATCCTGGGCAAGCCACTGCTGGACATGGTGGCAAACCAGGAGCACCTCGGCCCTTCGAGGACCTGGTGGACACTGCTTTATTCGAGGGTGTGTATGCGCGTGTGTGTGTGTTTTATTCGGTGTATATTGGTGTGGTGTTTTGTTGAGGGTGTGTAAGCGTGTGCGTGTGTGTGTGTTTTATTTGGTGTGTATGTGTGTGTGTGTTTTGTTTGAGGGTGTGTAAGCGTGTGTGTGTGTGTGTGTTTTATTCGGTGTGTATGTGTGTGTATGCATGTGTTGTGTTTGTTTGAGGGTGTCTATGCGCGTGTGTGTGTGTTTTATTCGGTGTGTATGTGGTGTGTTTTGTTTGAGGGTGTGTAAGCGTGTGTGTGTGTGTGTGTTGTGTTTTGTTTGAGGGTGTTGTGGTGTGTGTGTGTTTTATTCGGTGTGTTTGTTGAGGGTGTGTAAGCGTGTGTGTGTGTTTTGTTTGAGGGTGTGTTTGTGGTGTGTTTTTTTCGGTGTGTTTTGTTTTAGTGTGTAAGCGTTGTGTGTTTGTTGAGGTTTTGTTGTGTGTTTTTATCGGTGTGTATGTGTGGTGTTTTGTTTGAGGGTGTTTAAGCGTGTGGTGTGTGTGTGTGTTTTATTCGGTGTGTGTGTGGTGTGTTTTGTTTGAGGGTGTGTAAGCGTGTGTGTGGTGTGTTTTATTCGGTGTGTATGTGTGTGTGTTTGTTTGAGGGTGTGTAAGCGTGGTGTGTGTGGTTTATTCGGTGTGTATGCATGTGTGTGTGTTTTGTTTGAGGGTGTGTAAGCGTGTGTGTGTGTTGTGTTTTGGGGTGTAGGTTTTGTGTGTTTTTTTCGGTTGTAATGTGTGTGTGTGTGTGTGTTTTTTGGGTTTTTTGGGTGTGT
>JACEEZ010005562.1:47500-51038 GCA_016584305.1 Chionoecetes opilio | reverse complement strand
AAAAAAAAACACACAAAAAACTAATCCGCCACAACAAAACTTGACAGAAATAAACAGGACAAATAAACATTAAATGAATAATGGGGACGTTCTTTAAACTTATTACGGGAACAAAGAGAAAAGGGAAGAGAAGGAGAAGGAGGGAGAGAGGGAGGGGGAGGGAGGGAAAGGAGGGAAGATGGAAGGTTGGAATAATTGGGCAGGTAGAGGCCGATCTTTAAACAATTTGTGTGAGAGAGAGAGAGAGGAGAGGAAAGAGAGGAGAGAGAGAGAGAGGAGAGGAGAGAGAGAGAGAGAGAGAGAGGAGAGAGAGAGAGAGAGAGAGAGAGAGAGATGAGAGAGAGAGAGAGATGAGAGAGAGGAGAGAGAGAGAGAGAGAAGGAGAGAAAGAGAGAGAGAGGAGGAGAGAGAGGAAGAGAGAGAGAGAGGAGAGAGAGAGAGAGAGAGAGAGAGAGAGAGAGAGAGAGAAAACGAGAGGAGAGAGAGAGACGAAAAGGGGAGAGAGAGAGAGAGAGAGGAGACGAGAGAGAGAGAGAGAGGGAGAAGAGAGAGAGAGGAGAGAGGAGAGAGAGAAAAGAGCATCTTGAACATTTACTTTTTTAAAACTTATCTACTTTTTTAACCATCTGTATGCTTTAAAAACGGGTCTAAATAAAAAATAAAAAATTAATACCAAAAAATAATAACAAATCCTATATTTAATTCGTGAACAAACCTAAAGCCCCTGTGGGTAATCTGCGACCCCTGGAGGAGAATCAGAATCAGAATATAAAAAGAGAAAGCAGGAGATGGGGAAGTGGGGACAGGGAGAAGAATAGATGGGTGAGAGAAAGGAGGCTAGTAAGAGAAAAAGTCTCCGGGGTTTGACCCAGGTGCTGTATGTGTTTGTAGTTTTTGTTGTGAGTCGATCTCGACCTAACGACACGCTTTCCCATCTCGCACGAGCAAACAGAAACCACTCTGGGGCGGCTTGGGCGGGAAACATGGGCCTCGGAAGATGGTGCCCCGGACACACCAGGAAAATCCCCGCGCCCACCCCCCGCCGCCCACCAGTTCTTCAGTTTTGGTTTTGGTTTTGATGATCTTGTTCTTCCCTTTTTTTTTTTTCTTTCTTCAGGGTTGACTTTTTTTCTTTCTTTTCTTCGTTCTTCTTCTTCTTCTCTTGTTTTTTGTTGTTGTTTGTTTTCTTGTCTTTATTTTGAGTTTTTTTGCTTTTCTGTCACTTGCCATGTACGCGCGCACACCCCAAAAACGCCCCGGCACCCCGCACGGGCGGCTGGCGTCATTTCTTCACTTCATCTCCCGCGTCCAACATATACCAACAGGAGGAAGGAAAATGTGAATAATTTAGTGAAAGAAGTCTGAGATTAAAAGTGTTTTTTTTTGTTTTGTTTTATTTTTTCCAGAGATTGGACAGGGGAAGAAGGACTCCGTAGAGCGGAGGGACCTACAGTTTTTCGTGGGATCCGAACCACTGATAGAGAGGGGAAGGCGAGCGGAACGGAGTGGATTGTAAGAGTATAAAGTTTTGCAGCAGCGTAAAAAGGTAAGATTACCTCCGTATAGCAGAGGGGTCATTGGATTTAATGTGGCCTCGTCCGAACCACGGTAGGATAGTAGCAGTGAGTTAGAGGAGGGGGAGGGGGGGGGGAAGTGGAACGGAGTGGATTGTAGGAGTTTTGTAGCAACATAAAAGGGGGGACAGAATACCTTCGTAGAGCGAAGGGGTCATTGGAATTAATGTGGCCTCGTCCGAACCACGGAAGGATAGTGAGAGTAGCTGAGAAGGACAACGAAGAGAATTACGACCGAATTGCATCCCCACCGACCGACAAAAGTTTACAACCCGACGGACGATCCGAAAGACAACCAGTCTTTCGGATCGTCCGTCGGGTTGTAAACTTTTACCTGGAGGAGGAAACCGCCCCTGAAGATGAATTCCAAGGGTAGCGAGGACCCTTGAGGGAGAAGAAAATCATCCCAGGGGACACTTTAGGGAAGTAACACACCCCTGAGATTCAATGCAAACCCTGGGGAATGAACGACCCTTAGGGAATGGTATCTAGGGAAGTGAGGTGCCCTTGTGTGTGTGGTGTGTGTGTGTGTGTGTGTGTGTGTGTGTGTGTGTGTGTGTTGTGGGTGTGTGGTGGTGTGTCGTGGTCGGGGGTCGGGAGGATGAGAAGGTTGTCAGGAGTAACGCCAGGAGGGGTGAGAAAACACAACTGACGCGGCGGGAGGCAGGATGGCGAGGAGGGACAAGGGAAGGAGAGGAGGAGGAGGAGGAGGAGGAGGAGGAGGAGGAGGAGGAGGAGGGGAGGAGAGAGGGGAAGGACAGGAGGAATGGGACGAGGAGGAGGAGGACAAGGGACAGGAAATGGAGGGGGGGAAGGAAGAAAGAGGAGGAGGAGGAGGAGGAGGGAGGAGGAGGAGGAGGAGGAGGAGGAGGAGGAGGAGGAGGAGGAGGAGGAGGAGGAGGAGGAGGAGGAGGGGAGAGAGGGAGGGAAGGAAATGGAGGAGGAGGAAGACAAGGGCAGGAGAGGAGGAGGAGGGAGGAGGAGGAGGAGGAGGAGGAGGAGGAGGAGGAGGAGGAGGAGGAGGGAGGAGTAGGAGGAGGAGGAAGAGGAGGAGGAGGAGGACGGAGGAGAGACAGGGGAATGAAGGATGGGAAATGGTGACAGAGAGAGAAGAAAGAGAAACAAGAAAAAAACTCAACAATGGAACTATGATAAGAAGGAGGAAGAAAATAAACCCAAAGAGAGGATGAGATGGAGAAAAAGGAAGATATAAAGGATAAGGAAAGAGGAGGAAGAAGATGAGGAGGAGGGAAGCTTTGACTAGGTAGGGTAAGAGATGAGAGGATGTAGGAAGAGTGGGAGGAAGAGGAGTGTGAAGGAAGAGGAGGAAGAGAGGGAAATAAAGGGATGAGGTAGGTAGGTAGAGTGGAGGAAGAGGAGGGAGGAAGGGTAAGAGTAGAAGAAGAGGATGGAGGAAGAGGAGGGAGGAATGTAGAGTGGAGGAAGAGGAGGAAGAGGAAGAGGAAGAGGAGGAAGAGATAGAGTTGAGGGAAAGGGATGAGAGAGGCAGGTAAGAGTGGGTCGAGGGTCAGTACAGGTGAGTGACAGGACAGGTGACTCACACAGGTAACATAGGACAGGTAACATAGATGTATAATATAAGTATAAAGTAAGTGTATAATATAAGTATAAAGTAAGTGTATAATATAAGTATAAAGTAAGTGTATAATATAAGTATAAAGTAAGTGTATAATATACGTATAAAGTAAGTGTATAATATAAGTATAAAGTAAGTGTATAATATAAGTATAAAGTAAGTGTATAATAAGTATAAAGTAAGTGTATAATATAAGTATAAAGTAAGTGTATAATATACGTATAAAGTAAGTGTATAATATAAGTATAAAGTAAGTGTATAATATAAGTATAAAGTAAGTGTATAATATAAGTATAAAGTAAGTGTATAATATAAGTATAAAGTAAGTGTATAATATAAGTATAAAGTAAGTGTATAATATAAGTAT
>JACEEZ010005562.1:35000-37500 GCA_016584305.1 Chionoecetes opilio | reverse complement strand
CTATTACTATTATTACTATGCGTACTTTGTATAACCTAAAAGGGAGGCTAGGGTACGGTCTATCCTTGGCTATCTTTTGTTTTTCGGTTTTTATTTTATTTCGCTTAAATTTTTCTTCTTTTATTTTTGACTGTTTTGTTTTTCTCTTTTTCTTTTGTTTCTCTTATATTCCTTATACTCTTCCTTATTCATTAAACTCTATATATTCCCTTCTTTCTTTCTTTTCTTTCTTTCTACTTTTGTTCTTGCCTTTCTTTTGTTTTCTGTTTCTCTTATATTTTCTACTTTTGTTTTTGTCTTTTTTTCTTATATTTTTAAACTTTTTTTTGCCTTTTTGTTTTTCTGTTTTTCTTATATATTTTTCTACATTCCTATTTGCCTTTCTTTTGTTTTTCTGTTTTTCTTTAGTTTTTTATATTTTCTATTTTTGTTTTTGCCTTTCTTTTGTTTTTGTTTTTGTTTTATTTCTCGTATATTTTTTATCTTTCTACTTTAGTTTTTCTTTTGTTTCTCTATAACATATATTTAGATCATTCTTCACTGTATTCAATCATTCCTTTGCTTCACTCTAACACATGCCCTTCAAGCACTGGGTGACGAGGACTGAAGGCTTTGTTTACACTGTTTGTTTACATCTCAAGGCCGCGGGGAACTGAGTGGCCAAGGCCTTTAGAAATAGGCTCCAATTCTAAAGGCTTTGGGAGTGGCAGGGAAATAAAATAGTTGGGAACGACTGATCGAGCGTCGTAAAACTAAAACCTGGAGACAAGAACATGAGAGACACGGCGCTATAGCCAAATAAACATACGACCCTTTAGTATTTAGTGTAAGTAAAGGTAAAGATGGGGCATACGCTAAGCTGCACGTGGCCTCGGTGCTCATCTCCGTCGCATTTGCCCTTTAGCCTGTGATGGGTGACTCAAAGTATACATTATTTGTATTATTGATATTTGTTACTTTGGGGTGACTGACCACCTGCGTATACCCCGGGACACAGGGCTAGTGTGACATCCGGGTTACCACAATTGCCTTCCCCAGGTTTCCCCAGGTACCCATTTATCACTGTATTTAGTGTGACCTTTATTAGACAACCTCTTAGTGTTGGGGAACCGTAGAGAGGCAGTACTTCCCTGCACTAAATTCTACCAAGTCTTCCATTGTTTTAAATAACCTTACCTTGCCAAGTTATATACAACATCCTAACACTGCACAAACACCCTTAACACACACCCTATGTCACATCCCGAAGCTAAATTGACGCACCCACTTTTAGAAATATATTACTCTGCTTTATATATACGGGCTGGAAGCTAGGGGGCTATTATTTTTATTTTTTATTTTTTTGCCCTTGGCCAGTCCCTTATGATACAAAAAAAAACATCTCTCCTTGTTGTGCAGCAGCCCTTGAGCTCGATCCAGTTTTTTTTACATCATAAAGGACTGGCCAAGGACAAAAAAATATAAAAGGAGTAACTAAAAACCCTCTTAGTTGTAGTCCCTATAAAGAAGATCAGTAAGAGAATATAAAAAGCCGGGGTGGCCAATTTAGTTCGGGAGGTGTCTTGTTACTCCTCTCTTGAAAACATTTAAGTCTTAGGAAGGTGGAAAAATAGAAATAAAATAGAACCAGGAAGAGAGTTGTAGAGTTTCAGACACCTGCCTCTAACACAAGATGACTACAGTAAAGGTGTAATTCCCATACATAAACAAACAAATATAAGCCTTTAGAGTCAACTGTAAGATTAAGAAGAAGCCTCATTTACCTTTACTTTGGTGGTGGTGGTGGTGGTGGTGGTGGTGGTGGTGGTGGTGGTGGTGGTGGTGGTGGTGGTGGGGGTCGTGGGGCAAGTAAGGTAGCCATGCGTTGCATGGGGTGGTCGGATTGGCTTCGTTGTGACTGCTGCGAGCCATCGCTTGGTGACTGGGGTGACACGAATGGTCCACGTGGTTAGTGAGGTAGTGATTAGCAGGTAAGTTGAGGTAGAAAGGAAGTTAAGTCAGCCAGTCTATCAACTGTTTTGTATGCTTCTTTACTCCTTGACTGCACCACACCAGTTCACCACGTCAGACAGTAACACAGGCAATAGTCACAAACATAATCAAAAAAGAATAATTCATAGCTTAAAATAAGTGATCATCAATCACCCTTAGTTATGTTGTGTTGTGACGTGTTGTCGTCATATCTGTCTGTGTGTGTGTAGTGTGTTGTGTGTGTGGTGGTGTGTGTGGTGTGTGCGTGTGTGTGTGTGGTGTGTGTGTGCTGTGTGTGTGTGTGTGGTGTGTGTGTGTCGTGTGTGTGTGTGTGTGTGTGTGTGTGTGTGTGTGTGTGTGTGTGTGTGTGTGTGTGTGTGTGCGTACCAGTCTTGGGCATCAGTCACCACACATAATCCTTACAAACAAAGAATAATCTGGCTTAAACTAGCTGGACTCACTGACCCTAGACCGTGTGTGTGTGTGTGTGTGTGTGTGTGTGTGTGTGTGTGTGTGTGTGTGTGGTGGG
>JACEEZ010005562.1:27500-30000 GCA_016584305.1 Chionoecetes opilio | reverse complement strand
ACATACACACAACACAACACACACACACACACACATCCTTTACCAAATATGACTTTCTCACACTAAAGCTTCATAAATTCCACTAATCTTTCCGTCACAAAATCCATCCTCACACACACGTAACACACACACACACACACACACACCACACACACACACACCACACACACACACACACACACACACACACAACACACACACAGACCTAATATGCTGCTATCTAATCACCAGCACACTTAATTCCGTCACTGCCTGTCTGCCTGCCCTCATTCAAGCCTATCCTCTCAACAGACCCTTTAAGGCATTAGGATTTGTCACCTTACGTCAGTGGGTATAAAGATGATGCTAATCCTTGCTCTAATAGGGAGAGAGAAGGTTAAAGGGAGTGTTGAAGTGAAGGGTGTAGATAAATAAAGGAATATAAAGGAAGAAAGTATACAAAGGAAGAAGAAAATAGAGAGAGCAGAGGAAACAGTAGGGAGAGAGGAGGTTAAAAGGAGTCTTAAAGGGAAGGGTGTAGAGAGAAATACAGAAATTAAGGAACATGAAGAAAGAAAGAAATAGAGAAGTGAAGGAAAATAAAGGAAGAAAATAAATAAAGGAAGAAAGAAATAGATAAATAAAGAAAAATAAAGGTAGAGAATAAATAAAGGAAGAAATAAATAGAGAAATAAAGGAAAATAAAGGAAGAAAATAAATAAAGGAAGAAAAATAGAGAAATAAAGGAAAATAAAGGAAAATAAATAAAGGAAGAAAAAGATAAATAAAGGAAAATAAAGATAGAGAATAAATAAAGGAAGCAAGAAATAGATAAATAAAGGAAAATAAAGGAAGACAATAAATAAAGGAAGAAAGAAAGAAATAGAGAAATAAAGGAAATTAAAGTAAGAAAATATATTAAGGAAGAGAGAAATAGAAATAAAGGAAAATAAAGGAAGAAAGTAATAGAGAAATAAAGGAAAATAAAGGAAGAGAATAAATAAAGGAAGAAATACATAGAGAAATAAAGGAATATAAAGGAAGAAAATCAAGGAAGAAAGAAAGAAATAGAAATAAAGGAAGAAAATAAATAAAGGAACAAAGAAATAGAAATTAAGGAAAACAAAGGAAAATAAAGGAAGAAAATAAACAAAGAAAGAAAGAAATATATAAATTAAGGAAAATAAAGGAATAGAAATAAATAAAGGAAGAAGAAAAGAGAGCAGAGCAAAACAGACAAAGAAAAACTAATGCGTCATAATGTTTTGTGTTCAATTTGTTCAATAAAGGAAAATAAAGGAATAGAAATATATAAAGAAGGAAGGAAATAAAGACCAAAGCAAAACAGACAAAGCAAAACTAATGCCAAAATGTCAAAAAATCTGTCTTAAGGTGAAGGATGTAGAGAGAAAGAGAAATAAAGGAAAATAAAGGAATAGAAATATATAAAGGAAGAAGGAAATAGAGAGACCAAAGCAAAACAGACAAAGAAAATCTAATGCCAAAATGTCAAAAATCTGTCTTAATTAAAGTGAAGGATGTAGAGAGAAAGAGAAATAAAGGAAAATAAAGGAATAGAAATAAATAAAGGAGGAAGGAAATAAAGAGACCAAAGCAAAACAGACAAAGAAAAACTAATGCCAAATGTTTTGTGTTCAATTTGTTCAATAAAGGAAAATAAAGGAATAGAAATATATAAAGGAAGAAGGAAATAAAGAGACCAAAGCAAAACAGACAAAGAAAAACTAATGCCAAAAATCTGTCTTAAAGTGAAGGATGTAGAGAGAAAGAGAAATAAAGGAAACAAAGGAAGAAATAAATAAAGGAAGAAGGAAATAAAGAGACCAAAGCAAAACAGACAAAGAAAAACTAATGCCAAAATGTCAAAAATCTGTCTAAATTAAAGTGAAGGGTGTAAAGAGAAAGAGAAATAAAGGAAATAAAGGAAGAAATTAAATAAAAGAAGAAGGAAATAGAGAGACCAAAGCAAAACAAGAGGCAAAGAAAAACTAATATATTGTGTTGCAGTAAATTTGTTGACACACTGGAGGGAGGTAGAAATAAGTTGAAAGGTTTTGTAAGAATAGACAAACACATTTTCAAATTTGGTCACCCATAAGATACAAGTACGTAAGTGTAAGGTTTTGTGTTACTCGATGACACATTTTCAAATTCGGCCACACACAGGAGAAATAAATATTATATAAATGTTTTGTAAGAATAGAAGACCCATTTTCCACTCTACCTCCCACTGAGCAACACGACAATAATGTTTGAGGGTGTTACTTGAGAACCCTAATTGGATTTATGTGTGTATATATTAAACATGTGAATCTCTATTATATGTTACGATGGTAGGAAAATATATAGACTATTTGAAATGGTATATTTTAAATGTTTAAAGACGCGTGGGGAGAGAGAGAGAAAGAGAAAGAGAGCAAGAGAGAGAGAAGAGAGGAGGAGAGAGAGAGAGAGATGAGAGAGAGAGAGAATAAGAGAGAGGAAGAGAAGAGAGAGAGAA
>JACEEZ010005562.1:12500-22500 GCA_016584305.1 Chionoecetes opilio | reverse complement strand
TTCATATGCTTTTCGATTCTATTTTCTTCCTTTATTTTTGTATCTACAGTTTCCTTTTTAGTTTTCCTTTTTTCCTCTTTTCCTTTTTCTCTTTTCCTATTTTCTCTTCTTTTCTCTTTTCCTCTTTTTCCTTTTTACAGTTTTCCTTTTTCCCTCCTACAGTTTTCCTTTTTTCCTTTTCTTACAGTTTCCTTTCCGATTAATGTCATTCATCATCATCCAAACAATTTATTTTCTCCAATCTCCAAGGGTTTAGTGGGCGAAGTGACTCAAAGGCTAAAAAATACAGACCCACCATGACTCACACACTGATCGTACAACTTCTCAGGTGACTCATACGTCTCTTTTATATGAATCCAAATATAGGAATGAAGTCATAGGAATGAAAGTGAGGAGCCATATTTGCATGGCTCTAAGTATAAATAAGATTATGCTATCTAACCAGAAACTAACACTATCCCCTAAAAAATGCATGTAAGCACTCTTAAAACAATGTCCTAATGCCTATTATACACACACCCAAACACACACTCACACACACACACACACCCTTGTTTCTCTTGTTTGTTTTGTTTAGAGGATAATGCCTCAGAGCCATAGTGATCTACCGCTGCTGCATATTAGTGTTGGCCGAAGCCACCACCCCGGGGGGGGGGGTTACAAACCCCCGGCTGGCACCCGGTACCCATTCACTGCTGGGTGGACAGGGGCTAGGGATTTAAGAAAGACCACCCATCTATCTTTCGCTCCGCCCGGGGATCGAACCCGGGACTTCTCGGTTGTAAGCCGAGCGTGCTAACCACTACACCCAAACACACACGCACACACTCACACACACACTCACACACACACAAACACACACACACACAAACACACACATACACACACACTTACAAACACAAATCAGTAGAAAAGTAGGGAATTTGTATAACCCACTAAATAGTATGAGAGTAGTCTTTGCAAACACCAATGAAGAAATAATAATATAAAATATTCTCAGTATTTTCTCAAATATGCATTAGTAATAGTTGTATAGAACCTACATTTGAAATCTAAAAAAATATGCTGAGAAAATAGAGAAGGTAAAGAGAGCAGCTACAAGATGGATGTCAGGCCTGAGAAAGTTCAGCTATGAAGAAAGACTTGTTTTGCATCACAACCTTAGCAACAACACAGTATGGTAATCTCAATAATTTTGTCTGCTTGAGATATGAAATGATGTTTATAGTTAGAAATTTGAGGTGTCAGTATACAAAGAAAAACTGATCCCAAGGCTTTGTGAACATAATATTTGTAGTTTCATTAGTTACTCTATTAATTATTGGGTTATATATTGATGTGTTGAGGTAATTCACTTCTTTGTATAGTGTTAGGCATGGGTACTGATGTAGGGGTGTGGCATGTCCATTGTGCATCCCACATGTCCTGCACAGTGCACAGCCTACAGTGATGCAAGCACAGACTGGTCTTCCCTGTGGGGGGGTGCTGTGTGCCTTGCCAGGAAAAGGACTGTGATATTCAATGCTTCTATCACACCTGAATGGAAAAGAAAAGAAATACTGGAAGCATTGAAAACACTTGTGCCCTAACATGCCTTCCAAATGTTACTTCATATTCAACCCACTGTGATGACATTCTAACCTAAGTTAATCAGTCATTTCAACCTAACCACCTAACCTAAGTTAATCAGTCATTTCAACCTAACCCCCTAACATAAATTAATCAGTCATTTCAACCTAACCACCTAACCTAACTTTTCCTAACCTAAGTTAATCAGTCATTTCAACCTAACCACCTAATCTAACTTTTCTTAACCTGAGTTAATCAGTCATTTCAACCTAACCACCTAACCTAACTTTTCAGCCCATGCCTATAATAACCTAGCCTTGCCTGTTGGCCATAAAGGTTCCATGGCCTGTGTCCATGTTAACTTCCTAAGGGATACTAGAGGTGGTGATAAGTGATCAGTTAGGCTTTGGAATACATACCTAAATAATAAAGACACAGCTCTAAATATATGTTTAAATTGAGGGCACCATGAAACACCTAAGATAAACACATTTCTGATAACAATAATATCCCAGGAAAATATAATTAGATGCCATATAGTATCTTCAGTTCAGGCCAGACATTAAATACTAGTATTTTACTACAGGAAGGTCTCTCCAACCAGGCGATTACATTTTCTAAACGCCAAAATGTATCCTTAACGTATGGTTAGGTCGCCCAAACCCCTCAGGTTTGCAGCTTTTGGCAACTTTTGGGTCCACATTTACAAGAAGCTCAAGCACAGCCTGGTGAAAGCTGGTACGGGTTAATTCAGTCCTGGATTCTGTGTCTGGTCACCACTCAGGGAAGCCTCATCCCACCTTGATGAAGCAAATCTGGGCACTCTGGACTCACTCACAGACTGGACATTTTTGGCACTCAACATTTTTGGCACTCAAATTTTTGGCACTCAAAAACATTTTTGGCACTCCGAATTTTTTTGGCACTCAAAATTTTTTGGCACTCAAAATTTTTAGGAACTGAAATAATTTTGGCACTCAAACATTTTTGGCACCTTACATTTTTGGCACTCAAAATTTTTTGGCTCTCAATCATTTTTGACACTCAAAAATGTGTGCTCAAAATTTTTTGGCACTCAAAGACAGAGTCTTTAGTCAAGTCTACTTGTTAAAATAGACTGACTAACTCAAGTTAGTTAGTCAGTCTACTCAAAGACAGAGTCTTTGATGTGACTGAGGTGGTTGAATCTCTGGTGACCAGAGACACAGAATCCAGGACTGAATTAACCCGTACCAGCTTTCACCAGGCTGTGCTTGAGCTTGTAAATGTGGACCCAAAAGTTGCCAAAAGCTGCAAACCTGAGGGGTTTGGGCGACCTAACCATACGTTAAGGATACATTTTGGCGTTTAGAAAATGTAATCGCCTGGTTGGAGAGACCTTCCTGTAGTAAAATACTAGTATTTAATGTCTGGCCTGAACTGAAGATACTATATGGCATCTAATTATATTTTCCTGGGATATTATTGTTATCAGAAATGTGTTTATCTTAGGTGTTTCATGGTGCCCTCAATTTAAACATATATTTAGAGCTGTGTCTTTATTATTTAGGTATGTATTCCAAAGCCTAACTGATCACTTATCACCACCTCTAGTATCCCTTAGGAAGTTAACATGGACACAGGCCATTGTTAACAGTGGTCTTGTTAAGTCTAACTCACGGCACACACAGTGCAGTAGCATATCATTTCCATGGAACCTTTATGGCCAAGGTTTATGGAGCTGTCATCGACCGGAATTTTTGTCGAAACACCAACCGAGAACTCTCGGCAACGGTGGAACACTCATCGACGTGGAAATTTTCGCCGACAGTTCCCCTTGTAATAGATAAAAAGGAAGAATAAATGGTATTTCATTATTGGACACCACATTTTTCGCTTGTGCCAAAACACTGTAAAATCTGCAGTGTAATACAATATATGGACATTGTTTACTTAACCTAACCTGACCTAACTGCGCCCCCCCGGAAACTACGCTCGCAAGTTCACTAACCTAACATGGACATTGGTTGCGTAACCGAAACTAACTGTTTAAGCTATATTATTCAATCCCTGAAAGCAGAAACACAGGTAAAAGCTGATTAAGTATACATATTGGGTACTGTAATATAAAGATCAGGAGTGAAACAGTAGTAGAAAATAGGAACACTCGTCGACGTGAAAAAATTGGAACACTTGTCGACAGCGACGAGAATTCCGGCAGATGAGAGTCCCAGGTACCATGGCCAACAGGCAAGGTTAGCTTATTATAACTATGGGCTGAAAAGTTAGGTTAATGTAGTTAGGTTGAAATGACTGATTAACTTAGGTTAGGTGGTTAGGTTGAAATGACTGATTAACTTAGGTTAGGATGTCATCACAGTGGGTTGTATATGAAGTAACATTTGGAAGGCATGTTAGGGCACAAGTGTTTTCAATGCTTCCAGTATTTCTTTTCTTTTCCATTCAGGTGTGATAGAAACATTGAATATCACAGTCCTTTTCCTGGCAGGGCACACAGCACCCCCCCACAGGGAAGACCAGTCTGTGCTTGCATCACTGTAGGCTGTGCACTGTGCACGACATGTGGGATGCATAATGTACAATTGTACATGCCACACCCCTACATCAGTACCCATACCTAACACTCTACAAAGAGGTGACTAACCTAACCTAGAAAATATAACCCAATAATCAATTGTAGAGAAGCTAATAAAACCTAAATGTTAAGTTCATAAAGCCTTGGGATTCAGGTTTTCTTTGTCCTGACACCTTAGATTACAAACTATAAACATGAATTCCTATTGCAAACAGACAAAAATGTTGAGATTACCATACTGTGTAGTTGCTAAGGTTGTAAGTTGTAACACGCTCCATGAAATGTGAAGTACAGCAGGCGTGAGGCTCTCGGTGGGCCAGGAATGAATACACACGCTGCGCCACACTTCAAGCCTTCCAGGGCTGTTGACACACTCTTCGAAATGCTTCCAAACACTGATTATAAAAACGCCTTTCTGGTCCTAAAAAGCATGTGTAATATTTTCGAAAGGCACAATAATGCATATTATCATAAGTTGATAGTTATCTTACTATTTTCTATCTACTATTTACTCTGTTACCAGCATACATATTCATATAGACAAATCGGTAAGGATTCGTTTTATCGCCCATGCCATATCTCGCTTACTACCTCATGAACGACTAATATTTTGTCATACACGTCTTCTACTAACCTTCAAACCTCTTGGAAAACTGTTACTTTGGTCAAAATCACGGACAAGAATGATCTAATAAGAATAAATAAGGTGCAACTCCGCCGTCGCCATCAGCGCTGAGCGCAGTCAGAGACCGCGGGCCAACCCCTCCCTCATGTACAGCAGCCAGTCTAGGTTAGGTTAAGGTTAAGGTTAAGGTTAGGATTAGTTTAAAATAAAGCTAAACTAAACCTAACCTTAACCTTAACCTAACCTAGCCTAACCTAATCTAGCCTGGCTGCTGTCCGTAAGGGAAGACTGGAAGAGGCGCCCGTCCCGCGGTCTAGACTGCGCTGATGGCGACGGCGGAGCAGCACTTTACTTATTCTTATTAGATCATTCTTGTCCGTGATTTTGACCAAAGTAACAGCTTTCCAAGAGGTTTGAAGGTTAGTAGAAGACGTGTATGAGAAAAAATTAGTCCTTCATAAGGTAGTAAGCAAGATATGGCAGAGGCGATAAAACGAATCTTAACCGACAAATCTGATAAAATTACATGAAAACACGGGATATAAAGGGCTCTACTCACACCTATAGAAATAACATTAAACAACAATTAGGCAAGAACACACACCTACCTTATAATGACCGTCGCCGTGTTGTAGTACCTATATAGGTAGTAGTAGCAGTAGAGGTTGTTAACCGAAGTGGTAATAATGGACGAGGACTTCGCGGTCGTTTTCATAGACACCGACTATTTTTTCCTGTCCATCAATAGGTGCTTTTTCTAATGGGGATAGTTTTATTTTGCGCAAACCCATAAAAAAAAAATTTAAAAAATCATCACCGAATGTTATGGTACCGTTTCCATTAAAAACACTGTATCTCCATCAGAAAAAGTATCTCCATCAATAAAACTTGGCCGGGAAAAATTAGTCAGGGTCTTTTATAGGTTTTAATGAAATCTAACCTAACCTTATAGGTTTTAATGAAACCTAACCTAACCTTATAGGTTTTAATGAAACCTAACCTAACCTTATAGGTTTTAATGAAACCTAACCTAACCTTATAGGTTTTAATGAAACCTAACCTATAACCTTAACCTCAAAGTATACCTAACCTAAACTTATATGTTTCATTAAAACCTATAAGGTTAGGTTAAGTTTCATTAAAACCTATAAGACCCTGACAAATTTTTCCCGGCCAAGTTTTAGTGCTTTTTCTGATGGAGATACAGTGTTTTTAATGGAAACAGCATCATAAAATTCGGTGATGATTTTTTTTTGGTTTGTTTTTTTGGAAAACTATGGGTTTGCGCAAAATAAAACTATCTCCATTAGAAAAAGGCACCTATTGTAGGCCAGGACAAAATAGTCGGTGTCTCTGAAAATGACCGCGAAGTCCTCGTCCATTATAACCACCGAAGTAATAGTAGTACGGGTAGCATACACCTTTGCAATGTCTCCGTATCTTTTTTTTTTTTTTTTTTATGATCCACAAGGAAGTCATCTTGAGGCGGTTAGACTATCACCACCTCAACACTACCACATCACAGCGTCACCACGGCTCCTGCGCCACACTGCACGCTAATCCAACAATGTTACACCTTTGTTAATATTTCCATCATTGTCTGAACCCACTTGCGGTCACTAATAAGACGCTATACTATTATATCAGCTGATCAACGCATTGCTATTTGCCGCGCACCAAACCACCAACACCAGCGGCAACATGAACGCCAACCGACGGGAGCAGAACCTAAAACATTATTAAGAATTTCATAATTTTCATCATCTTTCCTTAGTGATTAGGCTATTTTTATTGTTATTTCTATTAAAAATGGATATAAATTGATGGATTTATTTATAAAAAAAAACTTGAAATCATTGAATACTTGCAAAATGTATTATTTGTTTGGAAGTGTTGGCTATTCTGATCATCAGCTGACTTGAGTAGTAGCTATCACGAAATTTTTTATTGCACGATTATTAGTATTTTTTTCATTACAGTAATATTTCTAAACGCAATCAGACGTAATTGTTCTAGCATGCCAAAAAATTAATTTACTATAATTCACTTCTGATAAGAGCTAACTGATAACATCCCGAGAGGAAGACAGTTCGATGAGACAGACATCAGCTGGGCGGCATTGGGAGGAAAAGGAAGTCGCAAAGTGTACAGTGCCGAAATCTTACGTAGTTTTGGTTACTCAGTGAAAATTAAAACATTTTGAGAACCGGAGAGATACAATGAAGTGTTGACAGAGTTCCTTGAGGCTGTGACGGCTGTTATAGGACGCATTCGTGGCTACAAGAACATTAAACCAAAGGAACGTCCGTGTGTTGTTGTAGATTGATAAAGAAAACAACATGAGTACTGTTTTAAGTGAAGTGAAATATAAGAAAGTGAAAGAAGAAGGAAGTGGAATAGATAAAAGGACTGCAGAAGTGAAGCGTTGGTTAGCCAGGAGATAAATCTATAAGGTAAAGTATTAATTTATAGTATATTTTCACTAATAATTATGAAATATGCGTAAGAAATTTTATAAAATATCATATTATCTGTCGCAGAGTTAAGGTAAGATTAGGGCAATGGGGCGACCACAACACTTAAGTCTCCCCTTTGCAGCCATATTCTCCTATATAACTTTATATTATTTATTGAACTCAGACTAACACAATGAAAATTAGTAATACACACACACACACACACATAAAAACACGTTTATAACTTTTCCAACGCCTATGGAGAATAATGATGAACTATAATAGGCTGCGGTAAGTGTTGTTTGATAGGCTATGTTAAATTAAAGCAGTGTTTGCTGTATAAGCAGTAAGCACCTCCATTAGCACGTAGTTATATGAATGATTTAATCATAGAAGTACAATTTTCATGTTTTTCATAATTTTGTTTCTTATATCTCAAAGGACTGGCCAAGGGCAAAAAAAAAAGTACCAAAAAGCTCCTATTCTGTTTCCAGGTGTATTTTTCATCATGTTCTTTTCATACAAATGTCACCTGTAGCTACACGGAGGGAGACTCGTAAAGCTATTTTGTTATCATGTGCAACCTAAATAATCTGTTAATTTGATAATTTTGGGTTCTGTGTATACGTACGTCTATTAAGGCTATTTTACGAGGTATCAGTGTTATATGGTATAAAGGTCGTATTTGAAGGTGGTGCTAGAAATGCATTATATTTTGATAGGGAAATAAGCTCAAAAAGGTACTTAGGATAGAAGAGGAGGAGAGGAAGAGAAATATACGCGATAAAAAGTTGAAGTAAGTAAGGAAGGAAAGAAGAGGCAGAGAGGAGCTGTCTGAAAGAGGAAGGTGTTTGAGTAATACAAGAAATACATTGATAATCTGGCCATAGTGCTTAGCCTGTGTATTTACAAGTACAGCAGTGCACGAACAGAATGATGATATGACAGTATCTATTACACACTTAAGAGGCTTTGTTTTGTATGCATAGACGAGTTAAAGGAAGATCAGGGAGTAGCAGGAAGCTTAGATGAGCTGTACATAGATTAGATACATACATACATGGATAGATAGTACATAGATACATAGATGCATACATAAATAGAAAGATCAACATACATATATAGATACATAGAGCTTAGATGAGCATTTATTGTGTTGTGAAGGAGCTAAATAGATGAGACAGCGGCGTGGAAATATATAGGCTGAGCGGATCACAGAAGGAAGAAGTTCATGAAGTAAATAAGAGATGCGTGTGAGATGACGGGATGAAGAGTAAATGTAAATAAATACAACTATTCCTCCCTGCAACCCTGCCATACTATAAAAAAAAAAAAAAAAAAAAAAAAAAATACCCTATCCGTGGTCAGCGAGATGGCAAGGCAATAACAGGGGGAGAGGCAGGGATTAGAGGCAGGGAGGGAAGGTAATCAAGGTATAATCTCATAATTACATCGAAGAAAGGTATCCGGCCGGTCATGATTATCGGCGCGGCAGGATTCACGCCATCTCTTCCCAACTTATGTATCCTCTCATGTGGAACCTCATCACAATACCCTATTTTTACCCATGGCTCTAAGGGCGTCCGTGTCCCGAGGTCTGAGCTGCCCCACGGCCTACACAGGTATCATGGCCTCCCCATTACACGCTATACCATGAGACAAAGCGCTATAGGAGCTCACTAGGGTGTAAGTCCTCTTAGTAAGTGTATTAGGAGTATTATCCCTTGCGTGAGACGGCCCTCTTCCCCCCTGCGCGCTTTTCACTACCTGTCAGGCTCCCTCTCGGTCTCTCAGGTAGACGGCAACGCAAGCTCGCTAATTAAACGCTTCCTGAGGGGTTGGACGGGGTAGCAGGACATGGGATTAGGCTTCTCTAAGTAGTGGCCGCCCCTGCCCTGGCCCCTTGGTCGCCCCTGCCCCTAGGTCCTGGGTCGCCCCTGGAATGCCGGACACTGTAATTAATCCGTATTCGTTCATCACCTTATTTTTTTGTGTAGTTTTTTGTCATCATTTTCGGGGTTGGTTTCTTTTTTAGCTTTTTGTTGCTACCGAGTGATGGTATTTTTTTGTCCCTTGCTTGCCTGCCACTTCCTTTAGAGAGAGAGAGAGAGAGAGAGAGGAGAGAGAGAGAGAGAGAGAGAGAGAGAGAGAGAGAGAGAGAGAGAGAGAGAGAGAGAGAGTATAATTATAATGTGTTCCAAATGGAGGGATGGATGTAACTTCCGTCTGTTAGTGTCATTTTCACGCTTCCGGTTGTCTTGTGTGGAACTTATTATCGTTGTGTTTGTTGCTTCTCCGACAGACACAGGGGGGCGGGCGGGGGGTGGAATTACTGTGCTGGGGGGGGGGACACAGGGTGGGGGGAGGGGAGATAGGTACTGTTCACAAAAAACAGTGTGCTGATCAGAGGAGGGGGGTGGGGTACAGGGGCGTTTAAAAGGGTGTGTTTTTGATAAGGTGAATAGGGAATTTGACCCAACACAATACACAGCTAAATGCTAGATATAAATATATAACCGAAAGAATAGACGACAGAAAGCAATTTAACTGTTTGCTGTATGGTATTCTTTTATAGGGTCGTAGGAATTTTGACTGTCTATACACATACCTTTACCCTATATATAATACCCTAAGAACACATATGTACTACAGAACGAGGCATTTAACTGTTTGCTATGATATTTTTTATAGGGTCGTACGAAATTTTGACTGTCTACATACTATTACCCTATATATATACCCTACTGAACACACTATATGCAATACAGAACGAGG
>JACEEZ010005562.1:0-7500 GCA_016584305.1 Chionoecetes opilio | reverse complement strand
AATTATAAATTAATGTTTTAGACAAGACAAGTGCTTGTGGGCCCTTCGGACCCATGTATTGATGTTTGTAGTAGTAGTATATATTAGACAACATGTGATTGCAAACTCCAATCGTGTTGTTGCTGTCGTTGGTCACTAGTCAAAGTGCCTCGGGGTAGACCACGTTCCGTGTGATTCCAACCCTTTGTGTTCCGTATGATTCCAACACACACAGACTCACACACGCACACAAACGTCCATGAGTCTACTGAGTGTGTGGAATGCGGCAGGACGCTACCGCAGACTTTTTCCTGTAATCTAATACTCCTAAAGTGTTTTTAGCCCAAAACCCCCCTTCACAATTATTTAATCGACATGGGACCAAGCCGCTTACCACCTACGAATTATTTGCGATATTTTGAGCCTACTCTCATCAAAATTGAATTTACAGTTTCGGCTACCCAAAACAGACAGACAGACAGACAGACACACACACACACACACGGCTACTCCTATAGTATATTAGATGTATAATTTCATTATTTACTTATTTTTACTCTTTTCTGCATATTAGTCACAGGCAACCAGCTATACAACGTTCTTTCCCTTACCATATACATATATAATAATTCTTGTGATCTGTACTATATATAAGTGTTATGTGATTACTTATGTTAGAGATTAACCCAATTACATAATATAGTTAATTACATATGACTGATTTACTCAAGCGCACACACACACACACACACACACACACACACACACACACACACACACACACACACACACACACACACACACACACACACACACACACACACACACACACACACACACACACACACACACACACACACACACACACACACACACACACACACACACACACACACACACACACACACACACACACACAAGGTTGGGTGGGGCCTTGAAACAGGTAGTTGGGTATCCTTTCCCCAAAAAATGCAAGTAAGGAGTGTGGGTGTAAGGTTTGGGCGGCGGGCGGTGGGCGTGGTGGTGCCTGAGGGTGTGTATACTGAAGAGGAGGAGGAGGAGGAGGATGAGGAGGAGGAGATGATGATAGTATTGGAAGAAGACAAATAGAAGAAAAGCATAGAAGGATCCTTACATACGCAACCTCACCCCTTTCCTACCCCCCAAAAAACAACCTCACCTCAACCCTAACCCAACCCCTTTCCCTTTCCTACACCCCAAAAACCAACCTCACCCCTTTCTTACACCCCAAAAACCAACCTCACCCCTTTCTTACACCCCAAAAATCAACCTCACCCCTTTCTTACACCCCAAAAATCAACCTCACCCCTTTCTTACACCCCAAAAATCAACCTCACCCCTTTCTTACACCCCAAAAACCAACCTCACCCTTTTTTTACACCCAAAAATCACTACCCCTTTACTACACCCCAAAACAGCCTCACCCTTTCTACACCCCAAAATCAACCTCACCCTTTCTTACACCCCAAAACCAACTACCCCTTTCTTACACCCCAAAATCACCTCACCCAAACCCAAACATCCCAACCCCCTCCCTTTACATCCAACCAAACCTCACCCTAACTTAACCTCCCAACCTCTTATAACTCGTGTCTCAGCCTATTCTAACTCCTAAACCTCAAGCTAACCCCAACACCCCCCATAAATTCTTCAACACACCCCTAGTTAATTCTTCAACCCCACCCCTAGTAATTCTTCAACACCCCCCCAGAGAAATTTCTTCAACACCCATAGTAATTCTTCAACACCACCCATAGAATTTTTAAACACCACCCTAGTAATTTTTCAACACCCCCATAGTAATTTTCAACACCACCCATAGTATTCTTAAACCCACCTTTAAATTCTTCAACACCACCCCATAGTCTTTCCCTTCAACACCACCCATAGTATTCTTCAACCCCCCCCTAGTAATTCTCAACACCACCCCCTAGTAATCTTCAACACCCCCCCTAGTCATTCTTTCCAACACCCCCTTAGTAATTCTTAAACCCCCCCTAGTATTCTTAAAACACCACCCCTATATTTCAACACCACCCATAGTAATCTTCAACACCCCCCAAGTAATTTTCAACACCACCCCTAGTAATTCTTCAACACCACCATAGTAATTTCAACCCCACCCCTTAGTCATTCTTCAACACCACCCCATACTAATTCTTCAACACCACCCCGTAATTCTTCAACACCCCCTTAGTAATTCTCAACACCACCCTTAGTAATTCTTAAACACCACCCATAGTAATCTTCAACAACCACCCCCTAGTCATTCTTCAACACCACCCATAGAATTCTTCAACCCCCCTAGTATTCTTCAACACCACCCTAGTAATTCTTCAACCCCCCCCTATAATTCTCAACACCACCCCCTAGTAATTTTCAAAACCCCACCCATAGAAATTCTTAACACCCCCCTAGTCATTCTTCAACACCCCCTTTGTATTTTCAAACCCCCCTAGTAATTTTTCAACACACCCATATAATCTTCAAACCCCCTAGTAATTCTTCAACACCACCCCCTAGAAATTCTTCAACCCCCACCCCATAGTAATTCTTAAACACCACCCATAGTATTCTTCAACACCACCCCATAGTCATTCTTCAAACCCCCCTAGTAATTCTTCAACACCCCCCCCTAGTCATTCTTAAACACCCCCATAGTCATTCTTCAAACACCACCCCTAGTCATTTTTCAACACCACCCCCTAGTCATTCTTCAACCCCACCCCCTAGTCATTTTTCAACACCACCCCATAGTCATTCTTCAACCCCACCCCATATTTAATTCTTAAACACCCCCCATAGAAATTCTTCAACACCACCCATAGTCATTCTTCAACACCACCCCTAGTAATTCTTAAACACCACCCCCTAGTCATCTTCAACACCACCCCTAGTCATTCTTCACACCACCCCCTAGTCATTCTTCAACACCCCCCTATCATTTCTTCAAAACCCCCTAGTCATTCTTCAACACCACCCATAGAAATTCTTCAACACCACCCCCTAGTAATTCTTCAACACCACCCCCTGTAATTCTTCAACACCCCCCCCATAGAAATTCTTCAAAACACCCCCTAGACATTCTTCAACACCACCCCTAGTCCATTCTTCAACACCACCCCCTAGTCATTCTTCAACACCACCCCCTAGTCATTCTTCAACACCACCCCATAGTAATTCTTCAACACCACCCATAGTAATTCTTCAACACCACCCCATAGTCATTCTTCAACACCACCCCATAGTAATTCTTCAACACCACCCCTAGTCATTCTTCAACACCCCCCCCTAGTCATTCTTCAACACCCCCCCCTAGTCATTCTTCAACACCACCCCCTAGTCATTCTTCACACCCCCCCTAGTCTTTCTTAAAACCCCACCCATAAAATTCTTCACACCCCCCATAGTAATTCTTCAACACCACCCCCTAGTCATTCTTCAGCCCACCCCCTAGTCATTTTTTAAACACCACCCCTAGCATTTCTTCAAACAACCCCCTAGTCATTCTTCAACACCACCCATAGAATTCTTCAACACCACCCTAGAAAATTCTTCAACCACCACCTCCTATTAATTCTTCAACACCACCCCCTAGTCATTCTTCAACACCACCCCTAGTCATTTTCAACACCACCCCCTAGTCTTCTTCAACACCCCCCTTAGTCATTCTTCAACACTACCCCATAGAAATTCTTCCAACACCACCCATAGTAATTCTTCACCCCCCCCATAGTCATTCTTCAAACCACCCATATAATTCTTCAACACCACCCCCTAGTCATTCTTAAACACACCCCTAGTCATTCTTCAACACCCCCCCTAGTCATTCTTCAACACCACCCCCCAAAGTAATTCTTCAACCCCACCCCCTAGTCATTTTTCACACCACCCATAGAATTCTTCAACACCACCCATAGTAATTCTTAAACACCACCCCTAGTCATTCTTCAACACCACCCCCTAGTCATTCTTCAACACCACCCCCTAGCCCATTCTTCACACCACCCATATAAATTCTTCAACACCACCTATAGTAATTCTTCAACACCACCCCTAATAATTCTTAAACACCACCCCCTAGTCATTTCAACACCACCCCTAGTCATTCTTCAACACCACCCCTAGTAATTCTTCAACCCCCCCTAGTCATTCTTCAACACCCCCCCCTAGTAATTCTTCACACACCACCTAGTAATTCTTCAACACCCCCCCCTAGCCCTTCTTCAACACCACCCATAGTAATTCTTCAACACCCCCCTAGTCATTCTTCAACACCACCCCTATCATTTCAACACCCCCCCCTATCATTCTTCAACACCCCCCCCTAGTCATTCTTCAAAAACCCCCCCCTAGTCATTCTAAACACCACCCATAGAAATTCTTCACCCACCCATAAATTCTTCAACACCCCCCCTAGTCATTCTTCAACACCCCCCCTAGTCATTCTTCAACACCCCCTCTAGTATCTTCACACCACCCTAGTCTTCTTCAACACCACCCCCTAGTAATTTTTAAACACACCCATAGTAATTCTTCAACCCACGCCCTAGTCATTCTTCAACACCACCCCCTAGTAATTCTTCAACACCACCCTTAGTAATTCTTCACACCACGCCTAGTCATTCTTAAACACCACCCCCTAGTATTCTTAAACACCACCCTAGTAATTCTTCAACCACCCCCTAGCCCATTCTTCAACACCACCCCATGTAATTCTCAACCCCCCATAGTAATTCTTCAACCCCACCCCATAGTAATTTCTTCAACACCACCCCATAGTAATTCTTCAACACCAAACCCCCTAGTCATTTTTTAAACCCCCCCCATAGTCATTCTTCAACACCACCCCCTAGTCTTTCCCTTCAACACCCCCTCCCTAGTCATTCTTCAACACCACCCATAGTAATTCTTCAACACCACCCCTTAGTATTCTTAAAACACCACCCATAGTCATTCTTCAACACCCCCCATAGTAATTCTTCATCACCACCCCATAGTAATTCTTCAACCCACCCATAGTAATTCTTCAACACCACCCTGTCATTCTTCAACACCACCCCCTAGTAATTCTTCAACACCACCCCCTAGTAATTCTTCAACACCACCCCTAGTCATTCTTCAACACCACCCCCTAGTAATTCTTCAACACCACCCATAGTAATTCTTCAACACCACCCCTAGTCATTCTTCAACACCACCCCATAGTAATTCTTCAAACCACCCCCTAGTAATTCTTAAACACCACGCCCTAGTCATTCTTCAACACCACCCCTAGTAATTCTTAAACACCACCCATAGTAATTCTTAAAACCCCAAACGCCCTAGTCATTTTTTCAACACCACCCCCTAGTAATTCTTCAACACCACCCATAGTAATTCTTCAACACTACCCATAGTAATTCTTAAACACCACCCTATAGAAAATTCTTCAACACCACCCTAGTCATTCTTCACCCCACCCAATCATCTTCAACACACCCATGTAATTCTTCAACACCACCCATAGTAATTCTTCAACCCCACCCCTAGTCTTTAAACACCACCCCCAAAGTCATTCTTCAACCCACCCCTAGTCAATTCTTCAACACCCCCCCCTAGTCATTCTTCAACACCACCCCTAGTAATTCTTCAACCCCACCCTAGTAATTCTTCAACACCCCCCTAGTAATTCTTCAACACCACCCCCTAGTAATTCTTCAACACCACCCCCTAGTCTTTATTCCCCCCACTCCCTTCCTCGCCTCCCCTAGTTACAATTTAACTCTCCCAGGTATTAGCAATTTCCCCCTTAACCCCCCCTGCTCTCCCTGTCCCCCCCTTCCCCTCTTTTGTCCCCTCCCTGCCCCCCCCCCCCCCCCCCGTTTTGCCCCGTCCCGCCCCGCCCTGAGGAGAGAGGTAAGCATCCGACGGTCCGACCAGAAAGCTACCGTGCCCCAAATAAGGATTATAGTGAACCCCCTTTTTTTTTTCCTCTCTCTCTCTCTCTCTCTCCCCCTCTCTCTCTCTCTCCCTCTTCTTCTCTCTCTCCCCCTCTCCCCAAACATGCACATTGTTCGAGGAAACTTTTAAAAGCACTTTTATCAAATTTGAGAGAAGAAGGGGGAGGAGAGAGGAGAAGAGAGAGAGAGAGAGAGAGAAGAGAGAGAGGAAGAGAGAGAGAGAGGGGAGAAAAAGAAACAGGAATTAGATGATACTGAAAAAAGAGGACTGAAAAATTCAAAATCGTAGTGTTTAAGACAGAGAAAAGAGAGAGAGAGAGAAGAGAGAGGAGAGAGAGAGAGAGAGAGAGAGAGAGAGAGGAGAGAGAGAAACAGGAATTAGATATCCGAAAGAAGGAAGACTGAAAAATTCTAAAATTATAGTGATAAAGAGATAATAAGAAAGATTTTCACCCTATCTGCATTTTGCAATACCAAAACTACAAGGTTTATGACTATACAAACGCCGCCACGTCAGCACGAAATAGCGGACTCGAACCGCTGACCGAATGCACAGGGACCTGTACTGCATCACGTCTCTACCAAAACCCTTTCCACCGACGGGAGAAGAGAGAGAGAGGAGAGAGAGAGAGAGATTAGTGATACCCAAAAAAAGAAACTGAAAAAATTTTAAAAAACTGTATGTAAATGAGAGAGAGGAGAGGAGGAGAGAGAGAGAGAGAGAGAGAGAGAGAGAGAGAGGAGAGAGAGAGAGAAGAGAGAGAGAGAGAGAAGGGAAAAAAAAATACAAAGGAAAAAGGAAGAGGGAAAAACGTTGAACGAAAAGGGGAAAGAGAGAAACGGGAAACCCTCAGAAAAAAAGGGAGGGAAGAGGGAAAAGGGAGGGCGGAGGGGGTTTTTGGGTTTTTAAACGCGAGCATCCCCGGGGCTAAATTTGGGGTAAAAATCAAAACCTCTGTGTAAAGGGCCGTTGACCTTCCCCTCTCTTCTCTTCTCCTCTCTCTTCTTCTTTTTCCCCCCCTCTACTCCTTCTCTCCTCTTCCCCTTTTTTTTCCCTTTTCTCTTCCTCCTCTCTCTCTCTCTCTTTTCCTCTCTCCCCCCTCTCCCCTCTCTCTCTCCCTCTCTCTCTCTCTCTCCTCTTCTTCCCTCCTCTTCCCCCCCCCCCTCTCCCTTTTTCTCCTCCCCTTCTCCTTCCATTTTCACTACCCATTTTAAAAATTTCTTTTCTCTCTTTTTTTTTCCCCTTTTTGTCTTCTTCTTTTCTCTCTTTTTTTTCTCCTTCCTTCACTTTTCTTTATTATAATTTTAAATTTCGGTTTTTCTTGATCATCTAATTTCCCTTTTCTTGCTTTTTTTTTTTTTTTTCTTTTTACATTTTTTCCTATTTTAAAAATTTTTTTTATTTCTGTTTTTGATTTTTTCCGTTTTGTCTTCATATATTTTTTATTGTATTCTTTATAGCATTTTTTCCGTATTGTCTTAAATATTTTTTTATTGTATTGTCTTTATAGCATTTTTTTTCCCTATTGCTTCAAATTTTTTATTGTATTTTCTTTTA
>JACEEZ010005561.1:17500-18840 GCA_016584305.1 Chionoecetes opilio | reverse complement strand
TTCTCTCCCCTCTCTCCCTCCCTTTTTAAGGGTTTAAAACCCACCCCCCGCTTCCCCTCCCCCTTCCCCCTTCCCCCGTCCCCCCCCCCACCTCCCCCCCTATCCTCCCCCTCATTGATGATCTCTTTCATATTTCTTACCTCTTCTTGCAGTGTTTTTTCCTCTTACTTTCCTCTTCCTCCTCTTACTTTATTTCTTTCTTCTTTTTTCCTCTACTTTCTCATTTTTTTTTCGTTTTTTCTCCCCCAGTTTTTAATAGGAGGTTTTATAGTAATTAGGAATTCACTTTTACACATATTTATTTTTGTTTTTTTGCTGCAGTGTCTCTTTTCCTTATCACTGCCTTCTGTAACCTACGTATTATTTTGTATCCTTATCTGGTAACCTTATTTGTAGTAAACGTCCAAAAATTACGTGTTTCCCTCAAGTCAATAGGAAGAGAGAAAGGAATTGATCACTATTTATATTTGTGAGTCGTTTAGCAAGTTTAGAGTCTTAACTTACTAGAGACGCAGAGTAAGGGGCGATCTGATAGAAGTTTATAAGTGGTTAAAGGGATACAATAAAGGAGATGTAGGAAAGGTTCTTACGGCTAGTAATCAGGGTAGAACAAGAAGTAACGGATTCAAGCTGGAAAAGCGTAGATTTAGAAAGGAAATAGGGAGAAACTGGTTCACATATAGGGTGGTGAATGATTGGAATGGACTCAGTAGACAGGTGGTTAGTGCGGAGTCAATAGGGAGCTTTTAAAGGAATATGGATAATTTAATGGATGGGGAAGTGAGGTGGATGTAGGTAGTGTTAAGTAACAGGAACTACCACATGTAGGTCTCACGGCCTCTTGTAGCTTCCATATTTTCTTATGTTCTTATGTTTTCTTATGTTCTTATTACGTGTTGTGGCATGTTTATCCTATTTTCTGTACATAATCTTAACATCCATACTCACCCTTTATTCATCCTGGACAGCAGCTTTTCATTACTTTACATATTAATTATTATTCATTATTATTCATTATTATTTATCATTATTTCATTAGAACATAAGAACATAAGAAAATAAGGCAGCTACAAGAGGCCGTAAGACCTACACGAAGTAGTTCCTGTTTTGTAACACTACCTACATCCACCTTTCATCCCCATCCATGAATGTCCTTGAACCTCGTCTCATTCAACCTTGAAACTTGTCTGAATGAACCTCCTTTTATAGCTCCCCAATGACTCCGCATTAACTACCTGTCTACTGAGTCCATTCCTATCTACTGAACCCATTACTTTACTTGCATTACTTTAGTTTAGCAGAAGGCAAATGCTACTATAAATGTTTGTGTGTGTAATCTA
>JACEEZ010005561.1:10000-12500 GCA_016584305.1 Chionoecetes opilio | reverse complement strand
GTGTGGCGGGGGTGTATTGGTGATTATGCGAGGAGGATAGGTGTGGCGGGGGTGTGATATGTGATGACGCGAGGAGGATAGGTGTGGCGGTGTTGTGTTGGGTGATGATGCGAGGAGAGGTGTGGCGGTGGTGTGATGAAATGGTTCGTCTTGAGAGAGGGGCTGCACGGCGGGTCTCGGAGTAACATGGCGCCGGGGGTGAGGCAGTGAGGGTGGTGCGAGCAGCAAGCCACGACGGAAGTGCCGAGGCGAGGGACTGTCATCCGGCTTTGCGTCACTCGACCGCACAATACTCAGGGGGGATCGAACTGGGGTCAGTGGGGTGGCGGACGCGTGCGCCGCCGCGGGCTTGGGTCTGATGGTCATCGCCGGCAGGAGCCACCACCACCACCACCACCGTCGCCACCGCCGCCTCGCCTCCCAACTTCACTTGACGCATAGACTTGCTAATCCCAGGAAGGACGCGGCGAGAGCTGACCTTCCGGCGTGGACACGGAAGGTCGAGACTCCCGCGTCCGCCGCCTCCAGGGGATCATGAACGTAACCAACGTACATTATGGACTAATTCCCTATTATTAGTTTCAATATACGGGCCAACAAGACTATTACCTTTACTGGAGTAAGCTACATATTGCAATTCATATTTAAGTGACGTTTATCCCCAAATACTTAATTGTGTGATCAGCAACTTGACTATCTATCTTGAAATTCGATATGAGGTACGCACGCTAATACCTCGACTCCGGCAGACCGGCGCTACTCGGCCCAGTGAGCCGCGTGCCGCCCGCCAAGACCCGCGCGGGGAAGGGAACAAGGCGAAGAGCCAGACCCGGCAAATAATTCATCTTGCGTTCCTTTATTAACGTGCTAATTACCGCCATGTCCATTCCATTATCATAGCATTATGCGCTCAGATGAATGCATGTATGAGGCTGCACCGGTAGAGGCGAGAACAGCCTTGCCAGGTGCTGCAGCTTGGGTCTTATCGACAGCTGCTTTCTGGATGATGTTTGGCGAACGAGGAGCGAGGCGCGCACGGGGCTGCAGGCTGTGATGGATGGTGTTTGGGCTGTTTGTGGGTGTTTGTCAAGGGACTCTTCCCCTACCCCGCTTTCCTTCCTCGCCCAAGCCGCCGCCCAACTTCCACAAGAATATGTATGATTATCCCCTTTTTCCCTTAACAACTCTCCTCCTGTCCCCTATACTGTACACCTTCCCTTTCCCAGTACTCCTTTATCCCCTTCATAACCCCTTTAACCTCCCTTCTAATTACCTTTTCGCACATCTCAGAGTTTTGTCTTCTTCATTTATAAGTTTTTAACCGCTGCATTTTTTCTTCTAGACCTCTTGTAATCTGATCCGTCCTCCGCCTTTCGTAATACTTATAATGATGATTCTTTCCCTTTCTCTTCTCGATACTCCTGCTCTTCCTCCTTCCTTCTTCCTTCCTTCCTTCCTTCCTTCCTTCCTTCCTTCCTTCCTTTCTTCCTTCCTTTCTTCCTTCCTTCCGTCCTTCCTTCCTTAGTCCCTCTTCTTGACTGTAGGAACAATTGGTATCCCTATTTTCAGCCTCCTTATGCAATACACTATCACTACTACTACTACTACTACTACTACTACTACTACTACTACTACTACGATTACTACTACTACAACTACTACTACTCCCATCACCACTATTCTATTGCTATATACGTATACCATTACCCTCACAATCGCCAATGTCATTGTCGATTGCCATTGCTATTATAATATTGACATTAGTTTGTACCTATTGCCTCGAACACTATTGCGATTCCTCCTCTTCCTCTTCTTCTTCCACTTTCTCCTCCTCCTTGTTTTTAGTCATCATGTATATAAAGCTAAAATAACCTAAAATTAACCTCAAATAACCTAAAATAAACCTAATATAACCGAAAATTACCAAAAATAAACCTAAAATAACCAAAAATAAAATAATATACCTAAAAACGGTTATTTTAGTCTGCCATATTTAACAGTCAGTATGAAATCACCGTATTCATCATATTGTTCCCCATTAAATACATCAATTATACCATTTTCAAAAGCACTTCAACTACTATCACAACACACCTTTCCATATACCCCTAACTTTTACCCTCACTTCCCCTCATCGTCCTCTCTCCTTCCTTACTCTTGTGTCTTCTTTAACCTCTTATCCTTTTTTCTCTCTATTTCTTTATATCTATTGATCTACCCCTATTGATTTATCTTTCTTTATACTTGTGTCTTCTTTAACCTCTTATCCTTTTCTTTTCTTTATATATGTCTATCTATCTATTTATCTACCCCTGTCCCTTCCCCCTCACCATATATCGTCGTCTCGTCGTCATCCCCTCATCGTCCTTTCTCCTTACTATTGTGTCTTCTTTAACCTCTTAGCCTTTTCTTTTCTCTATATATGTCTATCTACCTATGTATCTACCCCTATCCCTTCCCCCTCACCATATAATATTCAATACCGGTCGCCAGCTCAGAG
>JACEEZ010005560.1:217270-222243 GCA_016584305.1 Chionoecetes opilio | reverse complement strand
ATCTGTTTTTTATATATCTGAGGAAAATACTTAGAAATGTTGTTTTTTCGTTCTTATCTTTTTTTGGGAGGGCGTTTGTGTCTCATATAAGTTAGTTTATTTGTTGTTGTGTGTGTGTGTGTGTGTGTGTGTGTGTGTGTGTGTGTGGTGTGTGCGTGCGTGTGTGCGTGTGCGTGTGCGTGTGCGTGTGCGTGTGCGTGTGTGTGTGTGTGTGTGTGTGTGTGTGTGTGTGTTTCGTCTTTTTTCTTCATCTTAACTTATAAAAACAAATGAGATGAAGAAAAAGGCGAAACACACACACACACAGAGAGAGAGAGAGAGAGAGAGAGAGAGAGAAGAGAGAGAGAGAGAGAGAGAGAGAGAGAGAGAGAGAGAGAGAGCGAGAGAGAGGAGAGAGAGAGAGAGAGAGAGAGAGAGAGAGAGAGAGAGAGAGAGAGAGAGGAGAGAGAGAGAGATGAGCGATGAGAGAGAAGAGAGAGATGAGAGAGAGAGAGAGAGAGAGAGAGAGAGAGAGAGAGAGAGAGAGAGAGAGAAGATAGAGAAAGATGGTCCAGTCTTGATGAAGGAAACTTTGCTAATCAAGCCAATTGGAGGGAAGGAGAGATAACTGTGTGCTGTCCAGGGCTGTGTCTCCACCCTCACTACTACTGCTGCTACTACTACTACTACTACTACTACTACTCATGGCTTGTGTTGTGCCTCCACCCTCCCTACTACTACTACCAGGGGCGCCGAGAGAATTGAAATGTGCCGGGGCAGGATTAGTTTGGGGCCCCCATTCCTGCAGTAGGTAAAGGTTGAGGTGGGGGCCATACGTATAGGTGACCAGAGTTCCATAGAGTTCCATAGTGCGTCGTCTGCTAGTCGTCAGGAGTGTTTTGGAAGCTCGGGGAATTTGCAGATTTTGATTGCGGACTATTTAAAAACGGCTGACTGGATGCAAAAAGTGACGACATATTGTTGATATATTCGATAATGGTTATATTTTGACTGCATTAAATCAGGAATAATGACATGGTCTGGACGATTACTTTAAACTTTCTCTCACCCTTCATGCCTTCCCTCACACCCTTCATACCTTCCCTCTCCCCTCTTAAACTTAACCTTTCATCTCTCATTCCTTCACCCCTTTCATAATGTTGGCAAATATTACATTTAACACAACATACAGATTCAACATATTATAATCCTGCGAAATCAATAGTAAAGGTAAAATCATAATACAATACATCAAGATTACATACAGAATGCATATATGGCACATTCATTTGACAAACAATGGCGCTTTCCTTGCAAAATCATTTCCTTCCCTTCCTCTTGGCAAAATTATGAAGCACAACATCAAAATCAAGAGATCAAGATGTTGAGACTCAATACTGAATCTAGCCAAGTCCACAAGTCGTGCTTGGCTCATTGTTGCTCGTAGACATTTTTTTTTATCAGCTTGAGTTTGCTGAATGAGCGCTCTGCAGAGGTGACAGTGGCAGGGATTGTTAGCAGAATGCGCAGGCTGACAGATACATTTGGGAAGAGTCCTTCTAGTCTGCACTCTGTCAAGCAATTCAAAAGCTGCAATAGGCTTAGTTGGTTCTGCCCAAAATTTGAGCGATGAACTGTTTGTAGGTGTTTCATTTCCACCACGATAGCATGGCTGATATCGGCAGCAGACTTAATTAATTATCTGCCGGTGATTTTGATTTAAGTTCCAGCTCTTCTGCTGATATTGTTAGATACTTCCAGAGGAATGAATTTTCAGAAATATTCTTGGCAGCTTTGAATGTAACAGTCAGTCAGGCAATTAATTATTCAATAATATATATATAACGCAGACTTTCTGAAAAATTCTTCTTCAAGTGACTCATCTGCTTCATTTTGTTCTGATAAATCTGAACTGCTGTGCCATCACCATCATCATGAAATCTTCTTTTGCGTTTAGGTCCAGCTGCTTTACCACGACCACGATACAGTTTCACCTCGATGTCCAGGTTTGAAGCAACTAGCTTTGCTTCATTCCACATAGCTTTTCAGTTATTTCGGAGATCTGTTAGTTCTACAAGCAAGCCCTCTATGTTTGATGGGTCCTATGGGCCCATCAAAGCCTCAATGGGCCCCCCCAAAACCCCATGGGCCCCCCCAGAACCCCATGGGCCCCCCAGAACCCCATGGGCCCCCCAGAACCCCATGGGCCCCGGGGCAAATGCCCCGACAGACCCCCCCTCTCGGTGGGCCTGACCACTACTACCCATGGCTTGTGTTGTGCCTCCACTCTCCCTACTACTACTACTACTACTACTACTACTACTACTACTACTACTACTACTACTACTACTACTATGTTTTTTTTAACGAGGCGAAAAATCCTGACACCTTGTTGTTTACTGACTGATATTTGATGCCAGGAGAAGGGAATACTACGCATCTTCTAAATTTTAGCTATATTTTATCATAGTTAACCATATAGCCTAATCATGTAAACATGGGCATAATTTTAAGCATGAGACCTTAAGATAGAATGGAAGTTTCGCCTCGTTAAAAAAATGGACTAAACTACTACTACTACTACTACTACTACTACTACACTACTACTACTACTACTACTACTACTACTGCTGCTGCTACTACTATTACAACTACTACCACTGCTGCTGCCCGATTTTTCTTTCTTCCTCATCCGAACTATTTTTCAAGGGTATTTTTCTTCTAAAAGTTTAAAAAAGTTTATTAAATGCTCTAAAATTAAAAGTTCTCAAAGTTATCATCTGGGTCTCTATCAAGTTCTAAAAAAGTTTATTAAATGTTCTAAAATTAAAAGTTCTCAAAGTTATCATCTGGGCTCTCTATCTGTCTATCTATCTATGTCTATCTACCCATCTATCTATCTATCTACCCTATCTATTTTCCTATCACTTTTTTCCTCCATGGCCCCATTTCAGATAGCAAAGATAATGGAAATGAAACGCCACCCAGCGGAACGCCCTCCCATCAAAGGTAAAATGACTCCCTCGCTCTGTTAATTAAAGGTACAGAGGCGGCCCGTTATGCATGGGACAGCACGGTGTTGGGACGCAAAAAGAAAAAAAAAAGTAAAAAAAATAGTAGAACCAAAAAAGTAAAAAAATAATTGTAGTGTTGAAACGTAATAAAAAGACAAAAAATATAAAAAAAAAGTAGAACCAAAAGAGTAAAAAAAAGAATCGGGGTGTTGGAACGCAATAAAAAGAAAAAAAGGATAAAAAAGTAGAAGAAAAAATTCAAAAAAAGTCCTTGTTTGATGGATGTTATGTCAAGATTTTTTTTCTCCAGATTTTTTGCATTTTTTACTTCTTTTTTAGTGTGGAAATTAAAAAAGTTAACTAGATATAAAAAAAAAAAAGGTTGTAAAAAAGTTCTTGTTTTATGTTATGTAAGTATTTTTCAACAATTTTTTTTTTTCTTTTTATGTAGATTAGATTTTTTTAAGTGTGTGCATATTACATATATGGGCTTGTCATTTTTTTGTCACACACACACACACACACACACATACACGGAGTTAGGGTACTCCGTAGTGTAGTGGTTAGGACGCTCGGTTCACAACCGAGAAGTTCCGGGTTTGATCCCCGGGCGGAGCGGAAACATATGGGCTGTTTCCTTAAAACCCCAGCCCCTGTCCACCCAGCAGTGAATGGGTACCGGGTGTCAGCCGGGGTTTGTGACCCGCCTCCCGGGGTGGTGGCTTCGGCCAACACTAACCACTAAGGATGAATGATCAAAATGTTGATAGGAGATGGGGCCATACGAGCGTTGCTCTGGCCCTGTAAAATACAACTAAATACAACTACACACACACACAACACACACACACACACACACACACACACACACACACACACACAACACACACACACACCACACACACACACAAAACACAAACACACACACACACACACACAACACACACACACACACACACACACACACACACAAAACAGTGGACAGGTGTCAGTTATATATCTTTCCTTTCCTTGTTTTTATTTTCTTTGTGCTTCATCCACTCTTTTTTTCCTCCTCCTTCCCCTCTTCCCCTCCCTATACACTGTCTTCCTTCCCTCACACTGTTTCTTCCCTCACACTGTCTTCCTTCCCTCACACTGTCTTCCTTCCTCACTGTCTTCCTTCCCTCACACTGTCTTCCTTCCCTCACACTGTCTTCCTTCCCTCACACCTGTCTTCCTTCCCTCACACTGTCCTTCCTTCCCTCACACTGTCTTCCTTCCCTCACCACTTTTCTTCCTTCCCTCACACTGTCTTTCCTTTCCCTCACACTTCTTTCCTTCCTCACACTGTCTGTGCCTTCCTCACACTTCTTCCTTCCTCCACCTGTCTTCCTTCCCTCACACTGTCTTCCTTCCCTCACACTGTCTTCCTTCCCTCACACTGTCTTCCTTCCCTCACACTGTCTTCCTTCCCTCACACTTCTTCCCTCACACTGTCTTCCTTCCCTCACACTGTCTCTTCCTCACACTGTCTTCCTTCCCTCACACTGTCTTCCTTCCTCACACTGTCTTCCTTCCCCTCACACTGTCTTCCTTTTGTCTCCTTCCTCACACTGTCTTCCTTCCTCACACTGTCTTCCTTCCCTCACACTGTCTTCCTTCCCTCACACTGTCTTCCTTCCCTCACACTGTCTTCCTTCCCTCACCTGTCTTCTCCTTCCCTCACACTGTCTTCCTTCCTCACACTGTCTTCCCTCCCTCACACTGTCTTCCTTCCCTCACACTGTCTTCCTTCCCTCACACTGTCTTCCTTCCCTCACACTGTCTTCCCTTCCCCTCACACTGTCTTCCTTCCCTCACACTGTCTTCCTTCCCTCACACTGTCTTCCTTCCTCACAACTGTCTTCCTTCCCTCACACTGTCTTCCTTCCCTCACCTGTCTTCCTTCCCTCACACTGTCTTCCTTCCCTCACACTGTCTTCCTTCCCTCACACTGTC
>JACEEZ010005560.1:202270-212270 GCA_016584305.1 Chionoecetes opilio | reverse complement strand
GACCCTAGTTCCTGTATGTCCAGATAATGGTCTTCGGTCTCACTTGACACCAGTGCATTTTTTAACATCACAACTGGGCGACCAAAATGTCTCCCAGTGATGGAAAACTCTCGCCCAGTAAGAACAATTTTAAGCTACTGCTGGGCGACAAGATATTTGTTCATAAAATCCTTCCTGGATACAATGGTTCATCTTGTCTGTGTGTGCAAGATCCAGAAGTGCATTCTTATTACTGCATATGATCTTTATTTATACACAACATACAAAGGGTTAAGTTGATGTATCCAAAAAATTATATTTTTACAGTGAGGCCTTTACCTTTCTGGATATCCAAAGAATGTCGCTCAGTAATATTTGCTTAAAAAATGCACTGCTTGACACCCACACAACACAAGCAAACCATCTTGTCACGCATGCAAATATAAAAACAACGCTTATTTTTATCCTTATTTCAATTCCTGCGTCCAACAACTCGATGATAATCTCGAAATCATTACAGTCGATTTCTGAACAAAACTGCAGACAACACCAGCTTGGCATTCTGGTGACACTGGATTCCATAGTGACACGACAACCACACGTGTTCCTCACAGACCACAACAATCCTTAACCCTTCACGCCCAGCAGATCTTTCCTTGGCTATAAAAAAATATATGTTGTCGAGCCATAATATTACAAAAAGGAACTCAATACCAAATTAGCCAGTGGACAAGGATACTAAACAGGTCATATCTATAAAATATTGCTTATATTCACTAAAAATCGTCTAATGGCTACCCAGATTACAATGGAAATACGTTTTGGGTCTCAAGGGGCTAATAAACCAGATGATAACTAACGATAACTAACTAACCTAACCTAACCAAAACCAAAAAATTACCATCCTAACTTATGAACTATTAACTAACTAACCTAATCTACTAACTAACTAATAACTAAATAACTAACCTAACCAAACCAGCATCGCGCGCGTCACCCCGTCACTACGCACACCACCACAACACTGCCGCGGGCGTGACCTTGAACGGTTGACCCTGCCCACCCTGCTAGCGTCCACACCCCACCAGTACCCTATAGTAAGTACGTGTGTATCATTGTCTATGGAAGGCACATTAGGTCTATAGAGTCAGGGAATAAAGAGTGAAATAAGGGTTGTTTAGTACATCGGGCAGCGAGACATTCCCACAGCCAGACATTATCCAAGCGTTGATCAACAATCTGACATTATATTGGCTTTGATATGCTATTGTGCCATAATTATGACCTCTGATGTCTAGCACATTCCCCGTTTTTGGCATTAAATCAATCAATATGCTAATTCCTTGGTCTTGATGAGGGGAGTTTACTCTATAGCATTTTCGTAATGAATCGATAATTAGTGAGAAAACATAGGTTTGTGGGACCTTATTAGCGGGATCATGAAACAATCGGATATAATGGACGAGGACTGCGCGGTCGTTTTCAGAGACACCGACTATCTTTTCCTGGCCTACAATAGGTGTTTTTTCTAATGGAGATAGTTTTATTTTGCACAAACCCATAGTTAAAAAAAAAAAAAAAAAAAAAATCATCACCGAATTTTATGATACCGTTTCCATTAAAAACACTATCCCCATCAGAAAAAGCACTAAAACTTAGCCGGGAAAAATTTGTCAGGGTCTTATAGGTTTTAATGAAACCTAACCTAACCTTATAGGTTTTAATGAAACCTAACCTAACCTTATAGGTTTTAATGAAACCTAACCTAACCTTAAAGGTTTTAATGGAACCTAACCTAACCTTATAGGCTTTAATGAAACCTATAAGGTTAGGTTAGGTAGTTATACTTTGTGGTTAGGTTAGGTTAGGTTTCATTAAAACCTTTAAGGTTAGGATAGGTTTCATTAAAACCTATAAGGTTAGGTTAGGTTTCATTAAAACCTATAAAGTTAGGTTAGGTTTCATTAAAGCCAACCCGCCAGGGTGGCGCGGTTGGTAGAATCACGGACTGGTGTTGCAGAGTCCCTGCGCCATTCGGTCAGCGGTTCGAGTCCACCAAACTCGTCCTGGTGTGGTGGCGCTTTGTACAGTCAATAACCTTGTAGTTGGTACTTGCAAAGTGTCTAGATAGGATCAAAGTATCTTATCTTATCTTATCATTAAAGCCAATAAGGTTAGATAAGGTTTCATTAAAGCCTATAAGACCCTGTCTAATTTTTCCCGGCCAAGTTTTAGTGCTTTTTCTGATGGAGATAGTGTTTTTAATGGAAACGATACCATAAAATTCGGTTATTTAAAAAAAAAAAAAAATTATGGGTTTGCGCAAAATAAAACGATCTCCATTAGAAAAAGCACCTATTGTAGGCCAGGAAAAAATAGTCGGTGTCTCTGAAAACAACCGCGAAGTCCTCGTCCATTATTACCAAACAATCACCATTAACATTATCAGGAGTCTGTTTTGGGGCCATCACTATTTTATATTTACATCAACGACTTAGGGTACATCATAAAAAGGTAAAGTCCCTTAAGAGGGGCTGAGGGATGGAGTCCCTAGTTAGGGAGTGTGAGTGTAGGTCAGGAAGGTTAGCTTTGATTTTGGTTAAGGTACATTTTTTGGGTGGCTGAAACTATTGTATTATTCCAGATGAACACCGAATTCACTTTGGTGGACGAAATAATTTTTTTCTGATGAGTTTTGATGTGTTTTGAATTAATCTGCTAACCGTTTCTGTCGCAAATCTTTTTATTTTTTTATTTTTTTTATTTAGGTAAAGGTTAGGTTAGGTTAGTTTAGGTATAGGTTAGGTTAGGTTTGACATAGGCTATGTTAGGTAAAGGTTAGGTTAGGTTAGGTTAGTTTAGATATAGGTTAGGTTAGGTTTGATATAGGTTATGTTAGGTAAAGGTTAGGTTCGGTTAGTTTAGATATAGGTTAGGTTAGGTTTGATATAGGTTAGGTTAGGTAAAGGTTAAGTTCGGTTAGGTTTAATTTGTTTTTGTCATTTTTGTTGCAAAAAAAAAAAAAAAAATTGAAGAGTATGTAAGCTAACATATTGATAACGTACGGTGTCACTACGATATTTTCTAAGCAATTTTCTGTAATTTTGTTTTTTTCTTGACAAAAATTTAACCCTGCACCTCCATAACCAATAAAAACCATTGAAATACTGATTTTCAGCAACTGTAACATTGGTAATTATTGTGGTTTCTTGGCATCGCGCTAAACTTTCTATAAGAAAATTATTTTCTGATAGAGTATGAAGTGCCTTTTAATAATTTGATATTTGTTTTTTGAGAAAATAATATTTTCTGATTATTTTTTTTAAGGGGGCCTTACCCTAAAGGCCTAAACAAGCAATTTAAAGGATTGAAAATCATCATAAAGCACATAGAATCTATGAATATTATTACAGACTAAACTAACCCCATGTCTAACCTCCTAAGTCAGGGGGTAAGCCCCCCACCAGGACCCCCTCTTGCTTGTTTAGGGTAGACTTCCCCCAAAAAAGTGGTTTTGCCTTAAAAGAATTATCATATCTTTGAAAATTACATCAAAATCAATGAAAAAAATAGTTTTGTCTTAGAAATATATAGCAGGATGCTGAGAAACCAAATAATACTCCATAAATCCGTGGGTACATTTTCATAATAGGGCACCACTGATTTCGAGGACGAAACTTTATTTTACTGAATAGTTTTGATGTTTCGAATCAATTTGGCACACACACACACACACTCTCTCTCTCTCTCTCTCTCTCCTCTCTCTCCTCTCTCTCTCTCTCTCTCTCTCTCTCTCTCTCCTCCTCTCTCTCTCTCTCCTCTCTCTCTCCTCTCTCTCTCTCTCTCTCTCTCTCTCTCTCTCTCTCTCTCTCTCTCTCTCTCTCTCTCTCCTCTCTCTCTCTCTCTCTCTCTCTCTCCTTCTTATTTCTTTCAATCCTCTATTGTTCTAATTCTTTATATCCATTCAGCCTTACCATCCTCACCCCTCACCTTCTAGTCTTCCTTTCTTGTCACATCTCTCCCTTCCTTTTTCCTTCATTACCTTCTTACATTCAGCTCTTCTTCCACCGTCTTAGACACGTTCTTCCTCCATCCATTCATCATATTTTCTTTTTTCTTTTCTTTTTGTCCTTCTCTGTCTCAAAACTCTTTATTTATTCCTCGCGTCTGCTATTCTTCCCTCCCTCCTGACCCAACCCTTCCCCCCTCTCCTGACCTCCCTCCCCCCTCCTGACCCCCCCCCCACTCTCTTGCAACAGTGCTTATTCAGGGGACATGGCCAAGAGGCAAGAGGTGCATTCGTAAGCCATGGGAAATGTGTCCGCGGAAGAAGGGAAAAGCCGGGGTACGTAAGGTTTTAGCTAGTATTATACGATAGAAATTGTATCTTGGGAAAATAACGCGGAGGAAAAAATTAACAAAGACAGACTGAGATATGTATAAGAGATTCCGTTTTTTTCTTTTTCCTCACAGTTTCTTAAAAAATTTATTACGTGAGGCCTTAGTAGATATTATACGATAGAAGAAATTGCATGATGGGAAAAGAACGTGAAGATAAAACTGAGCAAATACAGACTGAGGTACGTATGAAAGATTCCGTGGGGTTTTTTCCTCCCGATTTGTTAAAGAATTTATTACGTGAGGCCTTAGTAAATATTTTATGATAGAAATTGCATCATGGGAAAAGAACGCAAAAGAAAAAGTGAACAAATACAGACTGAGGTACGTATGAAAGATTCCGTGGGGTTTTTTCCTCCCGGTTTGTTAAAGAATTTATTACGTGAGGCCTTAGCTAATATTATACGATAGTAGAAATTACATGATTGGAAAAAAAACACTAAGAAAAAACGAAGGTAAACATAAAAAAATACAAACTGAGAGACGTACGACAGATTCCGTCTTTTTTTTCCGCCCGGTTTGTTAAAGAATTCATTCCGGCTAGTCTATTCCATGCTACAAAAAGTGTTCTTCAGTTAGTCACGGACATAGTTGTTGTTAAAAGAAATATAGAAGCGAGAAGAAAGGTGCATAAAAATGACCATGATTCTTTTTTTTTTTTTTTTTTTTTTTTTTTTTTTTTTTTTTTTTTTTTTTTTTTTTTTTTTGCGATCTCTTGGGCAATTTAACAAACTTTTCGTAGCTGCTTTTTTGCGACACGTTGGTTGAATCAAGTCAGAAAATGAGGATGAAGAGGAAGGAACGATGAAAGAAAAGATAGACATTATATAGTTCAGTAAAAAGAAGATAAAAAAATACCATGAATTTTTTTTTTCTCTCATTTTGTGTTCCCTATGGCAATTCAATTAACTTCTCCTAGCTGCTTTTTTGCGATACGTTGGTTAAATCAAGTCAGAAAATGAGGATGAAGAGAAAGGAATGACGATAGAAAGATAGATATTATATAGTTCAGTAAAAATATCGCTTCCTTTGACAATTTAACAAACTTTTCTTAGCTGCTTTTTTGCGATACGGTGATTGAGTCAAGTCAGAAAATAAGGATGAAGAGGAAGAAATTACGAAAGAAAGGTAGACATTATATAGTTCAGTAAAAAAATGATGCTGAGAGAGAGGGAATAAATAAAAGGAAAGGAGAAGAAATACAGGCAAAAAATGTTATAAAAGGTTAGGTAAAGGGTGGGTTGGGAGCAAAAACATTAAAAAAATAAAAAGGGAGTAATAGAAGAAATACAGGAGAACAAAGATACGAAAGGTTAGGTGAAGGGAAAGGGTCGGGGGCAGAATGGAGGAGGAGGAAGGAAAGCAGAAGATTTTTTTATACCATGTAAAAGGAGAGAAAAAGAAATAGAGTGAAGAGGAAATGGAGTTGAAAAGTGGGCGATGGAACAAGAAAGTGGTATCAGAGAGAGAGAGAGAGAGAGAGAGAGAGAGAGAGAGAGAGAGAGAGAGAGAGAGAGAGAGATTTGTTTTATGTATGAGCCTAGAATTCAAAAACCAGAATAAATAAATATAAAAATAGAAGTGAACCAGAAAACAAACAAAAAAGCCCACAGCCTATAGTGCCTCTAGGCTTTTTTTTTTTATTCTGGTATTTATTATTTGGTATAATTTTGATATATGTGTAAGTTCCATGTGGTATTAAATAACGATTGATTAACACCATGTAACTTCTCAAAACGGTGGTGAATAATAAAACAAAGATGTCTTGAAAGGCAAAACTAAATTGGTAGGCTACAATTTATTTTTATTTTTTATTTTTTTTTTTCCCTCACCAGGTTTTGTCTTGGTGGTCACGTGAAGAGTATCGTAAAGAACAGGTAGATAGATAGGCCTACCTTTATAGACTTTGATTTTACCTGCTTTCTTTTCTTCTCCCTTTGTCTTCATTGTGTCATGCTCAAGGAAGTATGATAGTATCTGCTTTTTTATTGTTTATCATTATTTTATTGTCTCTTCCTTTTCTTTGATTTGTCTTTTGAGTGAGATTTTACCTGCCTTCTTTTCTTCTTTCCTTTGTTTGTAGTCTTTGTTTTCATCGTGTGGTGTTCAAGGAAGTGTGATTTTGGTCTGGTTTTTTTTATTTCCTTGTTCTCTTTCCATCCCTTTGTTTTCTTTGATTTGTCTTTTGTGAGTGAGTTTTTTTTATGGAAGCAGTGGTTTTGCCTTCTTCTCTAGTTCCTTGCCTTTTATATCTCTTGTTTCCTTTAATTCTTTGTGATTTTGCTCTTCTTTTTATAGTTCCTTGTCTACTATATTTCTTTTATTTGTTTTTTTAATGGTATATTTGTCTCTTTTTTTTGTATTTTTTTCCAAGAAGTTGTGGTTTTGCCTTGTTCTCTGGTTCCTAGTCTTCTCTATCTCTTGTCTTCATGAATTTCTTTGTGGTAGTTAAAGAAGAGACATTATAACTCTGCTTTCTTAGTTCAGTGTCTTGTCTTATTTTTTTCTGTGGGGGTCAAAGAATAAACATTGCCTTCTTAGTATATATTTCTTCTAGTCTTGCCTTCTTTCATTTCTTTACATTCTTGCCCTCTTAGTTCCTTCTTCGTTTCTTTTTCTTCTGTTACATTCTTGGCCTTTTTTTTTTTTTTTTTTTTTTTTTTTTATCGGGCCTCCAGCAGGGGAGGACCACGGGCTAGCTTGAGCCCGTCAGAGAGATGCTTTGAAAAAAAAGAGAGGAGGGTGTTCGTGCTGCTGGCGTGTGGCAAGAGGACTGGCTTGTCCATCCTGACGAGGAGTGCGGGGTAGAAAGGGGCACTCGGCAGGATACACTCTCCGTACTATGCAATTTACCCTCTTAGTTCCTTCTTAGTTTAGATCCTTCTTAGTTTAGATCCTTCTTAGTTTAGTTCCTACTTAGTTTCTTTTTCTTCTGTTACTTTCTTGCCTTCTTAGTTCTTACATAGGTTTTATTTCTTCTAATACTTCTAATACATTTCAATATACATAATAATGCATTCTGTCATTTCTATACAATCTTGCCTTCTTAGTTCTAGTTTCTTTTTCTTCTATGTATTACTATCTTGCCTTTTTTCATTTCCTTCATATAGTTCCTTAGTTTTTTTTCTTCTATGTATTACTATCTTGCCTTTTTTCATTTCTTTCATATAGTTCCTTAGTTTTTTTTCTTTTATTGTATTACTATCTTGCCTTCTTTCATTTCTTTCATATAGTTCCTTAGTTTTTTTTCTTTTATTGTATTACTATCTTGCCTTCTTTCATTTCTTTCATATAGTTCCTTAGTTTTTTTTTCTTCTATGTACTGTATTACTATCTTGCCTTTTTTCATTTCTTTCATATAGTTCCTTAGTTTTTTTTTCTTTTATTGTATTACTATCTTGCCTTCTTTCATTTCTTTCATATAGTTCCTTAGGTTTTTTTTTCTTCTATGTACTGTATTACTATCTTGCCTTCTTTCATTTCTTTCATATAGTTCCTTAGTTTTTTTTCTTCTATGTATTACTATCTTGCCTTCTTTCATTTCTTTCATATAGTTCCTTAGTTTTTTTTCTTCTACTGTATTACTATCTTGCCTTTTTTCATTTTTTTCATATAGTTCCTTAGTTTCTTTTCATCTACTGTCTTACTATCTTGCTATCTGTTACTTCTATACCTCCTGTGGTGGTTCAGAAAGTGGCGGTTATAACACAGGCATCATTGATGGCTTCACCGACTTGAGCTTCAGGTGAATAAATGTTTCAGTGAGGGTAAAGTGGAGAGTCGCTTCTTACACCTCCACTTCTTCTTCCACACCACTCCTACTAACTACTACCTTCTAACTAACTACTAACTTCTTAACTAACTACCCTTCCTACACCCACTAAGTCAAGGATTTTGTGACATAGGAAGCCTTTACTTATGTTTTTTTTACCACTTTTTTCACTTAGTCACTTTATTTCACTTTTCACTTTATGACTAAATTTTTACCACTCTTGTAACTCTTTCTTTCTACTCTTGTTACCACTCTTGTAACTCTTTCTTTCTACTCTTGTTACCACTCTTGTTACTCTTTCTTTCTACTCTTGTTATCACTCTTGTTACTCTTTCTTTCTACTCTTGTTATCACTCTTGTTACTCTTTCTTTCTACTCTTGTTACCACTCTTGTAACTCTTTCTTTCTACTCTTGTTACCACTCTTGTAACTCTTTCTTTCTACTCTTGTTACCACTCTTGTAACTCTTTCTTTCTACTCTTGTTACCACTCTTGTAACTCTTTCTTTCTACTCTTGTTACCACTCTTGTAACTCTTTCTTTCTACTCTTGTTACCACTCTTGTAACTCTTTCTTTCTACTCTTGTTACCACTCTTGTAACTCTTTCTTTCTACTCGTTACCACTCTTGTAACTCTTTCTTTCTACTCTTGTTACCACTCTTATAACTCTTTCTTTCTACTCTTATTACCACTCTTGTAACTCTTTCTTTCTGCTCTTATTACCACTCTTGTAACTATTTCTTTCTACTCTTATTACCACTCTTGTAACTCTCTTTCTACTCTTGTTACCACTCTTGTAACTCTTACTTTCTACTCTTGTTACCACTCTTGTAACTCTTTCTTTCTACTCTTATTACCACTCTTGTAACTCTTTCTTTCTGCTCTTATTACCACTCTTGTAACTCTTTCTTTCTACTCTTGTTACCACTCTTGTAACTCTTTCTTTCTGCTCTTGTTACCACTCTTGTAACTCTTTCTTTCTGCTCTTGTTACCACTCTTGTAACTCTTTCTTTCTAATCTTGTTACCACTCTTGTAACTCTTTCTTTCTACTCTTGTTACCACTCTTGTAACTCTTTCTTTCTAATCTTGTTACCACTCTTGTTACTCTTTCTTTCTACTCTTGTTACCACTCTTGTAACTCTTTCTTTCTGCTCTTGTTACCACTCTTGTAACTCTTTCTTTCTGCTCTTGTTACCACTCTTGTAACTCTTTCTTTCTGCTCTTATTACCACTCTTGTAACTCTTTCTTTCTACTCTTGTTACCACTCTTGTAACTCTTTCTTTCTGCTCTTGTTACCACTCTTGTAACTCTTTCTTTCTACTCTTGTTACCACTCTTGTTACTCTTTCTTTCTACTCTTGTTACCACTCTTGTAACTCTTTCTTTCTACTCTTGTTACCACTCTTGTAACTCTTTCTTTCTACTCTTGTTACCACTCTTGTTACTCTCTTTCTACTCTTGTTACCACTCTTGTAACTTTCTTTCTACTCTTGTTACCACTCTTGTTACTCTCTTTCTACTCTTGTTACCACTCTTGTTACTCTTTCTTTCTACTTTTTATCACTCTTATGTTTCGATCTTTCATTCCTACACTAAGTAAAGGAGTTTGTGATGTAGGAACCCTTTACTAATGTTATTTATATTAAGTGTTCGTGGAGGTGCCGACTGAATGTACAGTCTTAAGGCCACTGCAGAGACTGATTTAACGACGTATATACTGAGCTGGGATTTGGTTCCTTTTTTGGTGTTTCAAGTCATGGCAGGAAAAAGTCTGCTAGAAACCAATGTAACTTGACCAAATGATGTGATTGGATGATTGGACGGAGAAGGAAGTAAGATTAAGGTCACC
>JACEEZ010005560.1:194770-197270 GCA_016584305.1 Chionoecetes opilio | reverse complement strand
ACCCATCACCCCCACCCATTCACTCACCCATCACCCCACACCCATTACCCATCACCCCACCCATTCACTCACCCATTACCCATCACCCTACATCAAGGCTTCCTCAATTCTCGCAACCCACTTTTTTTTCACAATTATCGGTAATAGGCTGCTAAAAAAAAAAAAAAAAAAAAAAAAAGGTGATCGGATCATCTCATAAGTGGGCTTAAAACCTTCCCCTGGTCAACCTGGTTCCAAAAATGTGGTATATGATGGGATTCCGCCACGGGGGGCGGAACCTATACCACACACACACACACACACGCACAGACATACACACACACTTTCGCTTTTATTAATATAGATAGATTATAAATTCTCAAAAGTGGCATTTATTCATACCTTGAAGAATATGACATTTTTTTATGTGTCATTTTGTCCTACATTCTCACCCCTCCTATACCACCACCTACACACACGCCTCACCACCCTCAGATTAACTACTACTGATCGCTATGAAATTAAAAAAGAAAAGAAATATTGTTAGGTGGCGCCGTGATATTTTTTTTTTTTTTTTTTCAACAACAAAGTATTTTTCCCGAATATTTCACACCCAACCTTTTCTTCCTTTTTCCCCTCTCTCATTCCTCCCTCATCCATCTTCGTCCACCTTGTTTCCCTGCGGCAGTTATTTCCTCCAAAATTGACCTCGTAGGTAATCCGATTTTTGTGCAGGAAGAGAGAGAGAGAGAGAGAGAGAGAGAGAGAGAGAGAGAGAGAGAGAGAGAGAGAGAGATTCAGATTCAATAGAGAGAGAGAGTGGGACATACAGAGAGAGAGAGTGGAACATACAGAGAGAGAGAGAGTGAGTGGGACATACAAAGAGAAAGAGAGAGAGAGTGGAACATACAGAGAGAAAGAGAGAGAGAGTGGGACATACAAAGAGAAAGAGAGTGGAACATACAGAGAGAGAGAGAGAGTGAGTGGGGCATACAAAGAGAAAGAGAGAGAGATGCACACACACACACACACACACACACACACACACACACACACACACACACACACACACACACACACACACACACCACACACACACACACACACACACACACACACATACATACATAGCTGGATAGATAGATAGGCATGTAAATAAATAGGCAAATGGATATAACAAACACACATATAGTTGCCATCAGCACAGATACTAAAAAATATAGTGTCAATAAGGCAAAAAGTTCGTGTTTATCAGGTGGCGGTAAATCAGTGGCGGTTTTTTGGTGGCTGGCTGATGACATTTTCCACCGGGTGATAATTGGCTACCTGGGGCACAACACCTTACCTGGGCTTCACCAATTACGCCCCCCAGTCCCTTCTTGCCTATGGTCTATTTCTTATATCTTGCCTTCATCATTTCTTCCATCCCTCCTTCACTTTCTTATTTGAGGTTTTTTTCTTTTTTTTCTCTCTCTATCTATCTATCTATCGACTATCTACCTCTCTCTACCTCTCTCTCTCTCTCTCTTCTCTCTCTCTCTCTCTATCTCTCTCTCTCTCTCTCTCTCTCCTCTCTCTCTCTCTCTCTCTCTCTCTCTCTCTCTCTCTCTCTCTCTCTCTCTCTCACTCTCTCTCTCTCTCCTCTCTCATCCTCTCTCTCCTCACATCTCTCTCTCTCTCTCTCTCCTCTCTCTCTCTCTCTCCTCATCTCGTCTCTCATCTCCTCTCTCTCTCTCTCTCTCTCTCTCTCTCTCTCTCTCTCTCTCTTCTCTCTCTCACACATGATTGGTGATTGTTTGGTAAGCGCGCACACCTCACGAATTGAATGGCGGGTAATGACCAGAACGAGACGAGCTTATCCATCAAAGTTATCTAAACAGACTGGTTAACGACGAGGGGGGAAGGGGGTAATCGCTCTCTCTCGTCTCTCTCTCTCTCTCTCTCTCCCTCTCTCTCCTCCCCCCACCCCTCGTCCTCTCTCTCTCTCTCCTCTCTCCGTCTCTCTCTCTCTCTCTTGGTAATATCGAAGTTGTAGAGATTTTTCAGTCTGCTTGTCGAGTGCCTTCAGTTTTTCGCGGCTGAGGACTCGAATCGACACTTAAATTACGCACTTTAAATGCCTACCTGATAATGGTGATGGGAAGGGATGGGTGATGGGAAGGTATGTGTGATATGAAGGGATGTGTGATGGGAAGGAATGTGTGATGGGAAGGATGGGTGATGGGAAATTAAGGGAAGGGGAGGGATGGTGTTATAGTATTGGATAATCAGGTATAAAGGTGTGTTTAGGCTCTGATGGACAGTAGGTTATAAAAGGAAGGGGGAGGTAGGTATGTGATTCATTAGGTGATGGGATGGGGAATGGGAGGGCGGGGGATGAATGGGAGGGGGGGGGATGAATGGGAGGGGAGGGGGATGATGGGTGGGAGGGCATGAATGGGAGGGGAGGGGATGATTGGGGGAGGGGGATGATTGGGTGGAGGGGGCTGAATGGGAGGGGAGCGGGGTTTGAATGGCGAGG
>JACEEZ010005560.1:149770-189770 GCA_016584305.1 Chionoecetes opilio | reverse complement strand
ATTCACTAAAAAGCATCTATAGGTAGCCAAATTACAATGGAAATTACGTTATGGGTCTCAAGGGGTTAAACTCTTGTATATAGAACATGACTAAAGAGGCTGGGTCGGTGAGGGGAAGTTTAGCGATGTGTCCCTTTACTTTCCCTTTCTCTCCTATATATAAATTTTGATGCAATGGCTTAGGGTCAGGTCAAATATTTCTTAATTTATTTTCATGTCAAATCAATGTTTATGGTACCCGCGATGAGTAAAGAAGCCGGGGCTGTGAGAGGAAGGGTAGGGATCAAGGCTAGTATATAGAGGTTTTATATAGAAGTATAGTAAAGTAAAGATGGGAGCATACGCTAAGCTGCGCGTGGCATGCGGTGCTCATCTCCGTGGCATTAGCCCTTAGAGCCTGTGGTGGGTGAGAACCCGTTACTCCGGGACACAGGGCTAGTGTGACTCCCGGGTTACCACAGTTACCTTCCCCAGGTTACCCCAGGTACCCATTTATCAACCCCGAAAGGAAGTAAGAGCAGCTGGGTAGGCTGGTCACCGACTTGCCCTGGCCTGGGATCGAACCAGGGCCCGCAGATTCGTAGCCAGGCACGCTAGCCACTGCACCACGGAGGCGACATATAGAAGTATACTGTAGTATATATAGGAGAGCTCCATATATTATCCTTGGTATTAATGTGTCTATATTTTCCCTTACTCTCCTATATGGAAATTTTGATGCAATGGCTTAGGGTCAAAAATATGTTTTTATTTATTTTCATGTATCTCAAGGCTTATGGTAATCGCGATGACTAAAGAGGCTGGGGCGGTGAGAGGAAGGGTAGGGGTGTTCTCTATATTTTCCCTTACTCTCCTATATATAAATTTTTATGCAATGGCTTAAGATCACAAATATTTCCAATGCATTCTATTATTAACCCCTTCACGCCTAGATCTTTCCTTTGCTGTATAAAATCGTGTGTTGTTTGTCATAAAATTACGAAAAGTGGCTTAATATACCAAATTAGCTAGTGCACAAGGATAATATACAGGTCATATCTATATAATTTTGCATATATTAATTAAAATCGTGTAATAGCAGTCAAATTACCTTGTAAATTACGTTCTGGGCCTCAAGGGGTTAAAAGCGACATAGGGCAGAGGCGAAATAAACAGCGGTATACGGATTTAGGTCTGAGCAATGTTATTTATTTTCTTTCTTTTAAATCCATTTAAAAGTCACTCAGTCCTTGGTGATTAAAAAAATAATAATAATCCTGTCATTTGTGATGTAAAAAAGAAAATCCTGTCAGATATATATGCATTAATCTCTGATGGTAGGTACAGGCAGGGTTTTTATAATGATGGTGAGTATGATACGTAGCCAATTCAGATTAGTTTGTCATAATACACTCCAGAGGTAAATAAAGGTAATTATGATAGCAATTAAATCTCTCTCTTTTTTGACGATTGGCTTATTGGATTAATTCTGATAATAATTGTTGCAGCTTTAATGTGTCTGTCTGTCTGTATTTGTTTGTTTGTGTATGATTTATTGGTTGTCTTTACTGCGCTCTCTCTCTCTCTCTCTCTCTCTCTCTCTCTCTCTCTCTCTCTCTCTCTCTCTCTCTCTCTCTCTCTCTCTCTCTCTGCACATCAACTACCTTTCCTCTTCAAGAACCCTTCAACTTGGGGTACTTTTTTCCCCTTCCAACATCGCCCCATCCTAAACACACACACACACACACACTACTGAAGGATTCTCACCATCTTGAAAACTTTATGATGTAAACTTTAAACAAATGATAAGGAAATATAGTTATTAAAGAAGGAACTAGCATGAAGAGAGAGAGAGAGAGAGAGAGAGAGAGAGAGAGAGAGAGAGAGAGAGAGAGAGAGAGGCGATAAGTTTGTTGTATCAAGTGACTGTTTATGTTGAGTTAAAAGCAGAAAAGTAAATAAAAAGTAAGGAAATAAAGTAAGTCACCCACCCACTGTCCTGCGTGGCTGTCAGTAGAGGAAGAACTAAGAACCACATCCAGGGATACATCTTTGCTTCCTCCTCCTTCTTCTTCCTCTTCCTCTCTACCTCCTCTTCCCCTCTTTAGCTTGTTTTCTCACTTATTTCTACTATATTTATTTAATTTTTTTTTCTCAGTCTGAATTTCTTTTTACTTTTCTTCCTATGGTTTTTAATCTTCCGTGTTTTCCTTTTCTTTTAATTTTCTAGTTGTTGTTTTTTTGCTTTGTTATTTTAACTTTTCATTTTCTATATTTTTAAAACTTTATTTCCACGTTTTCCAGTCGTCTCCGTCAGTCACTTTCAACAGTCACCCATTTTTATGTGTAACTGCAAACTAATGACCTAAAACTGGTTCACAAATAGGGTGGTAAATGATTCGAATGGACTCTGTAGACAGGTAGTTAGTGCGGAGTCATTAGGGAGCTTTAAAAGGAGGCTAGATAAATTCATGGATGGGGATGAAAGGTGGATGTAGGTAGTGTTAAGTAACAGGAACTACCTCGTGTAGGTCTCGCGGCCTCTTGTAGCTTCCTTATTTTCTTATGTTCTTAATTAATTGTTTAAGAATACTTCACTCGTTGATACACATTAGTAACGTCTGAACTTAGATAGTTGGTTCGCGTTAGAGAGATGAAGAAAGAGAAGCAAGTTGAAGTCTTACAATGAACAGGCAATGTCGAGTGTGTAACGAAATCGACCCTTCATACCCAGAACTTTCCTTGGCTATAAAAAAAATGTATGTTGTCGAGCCATAAAATTACAAAAAATAACTGAATATACCAAATTAGTTAGTCGACAAGGCTACTAAACAGGTCATATCTATAAAAAATTGGTTATATTCACTTAAAATTGTCTAATGGTACCCAAATTACAATGGAAATTACGTTCTGGGCCTCAAGGGGTTAAAAGAAGAAGTGAAGTAAATGAAGGCCCTGGGTGAATTACGCACGCAAACACACTGACAAACACGCACTAAAAAAAAGAAAAAAAAGAGAGACGATCACACGAGTATAGACAAGACTTTTTTTTTTGTTTGTTTGAGCGACACGGCCAGGCGGGCACGCGAGTCACTTGGAGAACAGATTTTCATACCGTCTCGATCATCACTATTTTTTTGCCATCGTTTATTACAGGTTGATTAATTTAAGAGCAACAACTGACACTTTGACTAGTGATGTGTGTAAGTACGTGAGTCAGAGAGAGACAGGGAGGGAGAGAGAGCAAATTTTAACTATCTCTCACTTTATACCAAACAAGTGGCGTCCGCGCGGCAAAAACTCTGAGGAATAACGCCCCGGCACTTCCCGCGACGGTCCCACACGGTCGACTGGTGGGCCGGGCGTCGATGGCACCCTTTATATAGCCTCCGCCGCATGCAACACGTAGCAGTGCCATCCTCGGGGCGCCTCACACCTCCGTCCTGCTCTATGGGATGTGCGGACAGGTGGCTGACGGGTCCTGCGCCTGGTAGTAAATTACGCTACGATAGTTACCTGTCGTTTGCGTCCGTCTATGTCTGTTCCTCTACCGTAGATAACACTATAGTCGCCAGTCACTCGCCACTGCACTAATGTCGCCAGGCACAATATATTACGAATTTTAGCATCACTACAGACTTTTATGTGCCATTGAAGACATGTAGTGTGAGGTATATAATATAAACTACTGTGCATGCCTCTTCAGTAGCACAGAAAAGTCTGTAGTGATGTTAAAATTCGTAATATATGGTACCTGGCGACATTAGTGCAGTGGCTAGTGACTGGCGACTATAGTGTTATTGACGGTAGTGCAGCAGTTCGTAATCTGGGGTGTGGGTAATTACGTAGGGGGGCGTGAGCCAAGAGAGGAAAAGGAAAAACTGTCAAGTATTTACCTTGAAGCTCGGCCTTCGCTTTAACATGAAGCTCGCTCACGAGGCTGAGCGAAGAAAGTCGCTACAGAAGCAGGTGTGGCTGGGAAACTCTGCGGTGACGCCTTGCCACGTTTCACTAACTATATAGACTTCTATGCCATATTATTTTTATTATTATTACTATTATTAGTTATTATCGTCATTATCATTTTCGTTATCATCATTATAATTGTTGATATTGTTGTTTTGTTTTTATTATTGTGTTTTTTTACCATTCTTCTTATTATTATTAGGGGGGGGGGGGGGCATAGGGCAAGGATCCACTACTAAAGGGGGCGTGGAGGTAAAAAGGTATGTTTTGCTGAAATGGAGAAAGGATTACTTGAAGGATGGGGAAGCACACACACACACACACACACACACACACACACACACACACACACACACACACACACACACACACACACACACGCTAGCAGGGATAGCACGCTCGGTCCACAACCGAGAAGTCCCGGGTTCGATCCCCGGGCGGAGCGGAAACAAATGGGATGTTTCCTTAAAACCTGAGCCCCTGTCCACCCAGCAGTGAATGGGTACCGGGTGTTAGCCGGGGTTTGTGACCTGCTCTCCGGGGTGCTGGCTTCGGCCAACACAAAGCACTAAGGATGAATGATATAAAAATGTTGATATGGAGACGGGGCCACACGAGCATTGCTCTGGCCCTGTAAAATACAACTAGATGAATACACACACACACACACACAAAGGGGAGATTTTATAGCAGTGTATAGAGCATCAATGGGTCTGGAAAAAATTGATAAGAGAAGATCTGTTTGTGTAGGACGATAGAAGTGCAAGAGGTCATGGGAAGAAATTGAAAAGGACAACATGCAAGAGGGACAAAAAAAAATACAGCTTCCCATATAGAAGCCTAGAAGCCTGGAACAACCTTGATGCAAAAGTGATTAATGCAAGAAGTATTCAGGACTTCAAAGGCAAGCTGGATAATAGTAGATTTGGAGACGGGACAGTACGAGCATAGCTCTTTCCCTGTATGTTACAACTAGGTAAATATGTACACACACCCACACAAGCACACACAGTCACACACACACACGCACACGCACACACACACACACACACACACATCAGTGCTTAATCTAACCAATATTTTCATTTCAGGAACATTTTTCACCCAACTCCTGAACTGCTGCCTCAGTTCAGTTCTTGCTTCCTCTCCTCTCCTCCTCCTCCTTCCTCTTCTTCTTCTTCTTCTTCCTCCTCCTCCCTGGCATCAGCACTCTTCCTTCGCTTGTTAAGAAGTAAAAAGAAGAAAACAATCACCTTTCTTCCCTGCACACACCACGCCACGCCACACCTTCCCGGCCTCCTCGACAGCAGGTCAGTGAAGACGTGAATGTTGAATATTACTTTTATCTCGCCATTTTTGTGATAGCTTGTTGTAATACTTCTTATTCCTTGATTTTGTATCAGGTTATTCTTGTTTATGTATTGCAAGAGTTCTGTTATTGCCAAACCATTTCACTTTTGAAGGAATTTTTTAATGCAGTGATATACCTTTTAATTTGAGTATTATTTTCTTTTTATGGAGCTCACAACATGTTTCTCACACAAGCAACACTTACCCATCAAAAGTTATTGTAAATGGATGGATCTACAATTGTATCCCCAGCATTTCCAATTATTATCTATCGAAAAAAATATTTTCCAATTTCTGGCTGCTCAAAAACATTCCAAAATTGACGACGATCAGGTTTTTGTTATTTTGCCGCAAAACTGAGTCGTAGAAGAAAACTTATCGAAGTAACAAAAGTTCATCTTGAGGTGTTCTACATGATGCAGTAATCGGCTTGTCAAAATACCTCATGGTTGTCAAGAAAATTTATATTTTGTATAAATGTATGAATGCTATTTTCTCGGTTATTTACCAATCAATATTTTTTTGCTTTACGTCAAATGATAGCCCTTGATCTACTTCATATTTACTTTCTATACATGTTGCACTTATCTGCCATAGTATTTTAGTTATTGAAAAAAATGTCATTTAAAAAAAAAATCAAGGCATACCCCCTTGAAAATTTGCAATATTTAAAAATAATTTGATTTGCTTGAAAATTTGTTCCTAGCAGTTTTCGGGCATGTTGAACACGAATATGGAGTCAGTTTTCAGTTACAATGATTAAAAGTCCCTATTTCAGCCAATTCACAATGACATGATAACTTCCAGATATTCCTTATAAATCACAAATTAGACAAAATTTACTACAAGGCATAAAAATATGATAGGCATTGCTAGATTAATAATTACTTCAATACAAAGATCAGTATTAGTATTTTCAGTATTAGTAATATTATTATTAATCCCTATTTGAGCCACTCATGCAATTGTCAAAGTATTTATAAAAACCTAGGAATACTACAGCAATCCTGTGAGACTTCTAATGCCCTCCTATGACTCCTGTAGGATGTGTGAAGGAGTGAAGAGGCCCGTGAAGGACTCTGAAGGATTGTATACAAAGCGAAGGATACTTTAAAAAAAAAGCTCTTCCTCCTCCCATTTCCTCTCCTCCCTTTCTTCTCTTTCCTCCTCCTCCCCCTCTCCCCTCCTTCCTCCTCCTCGTCCGCCATTCCCCTCCCCCCCTTCCTTCTCCTCTCCCCTTCTTCCTCCTCCCCCTCTCGCCTTCTTCCTCTGCCTATCGTATTTATACAATAATTATAAATTTTCATATATCAGATTACGCTGGGCAGCCGCGGCACGCACCGCATGGGCGAGGTCGGACTCCCACTAGTAAGGCTAAGGATAATTCAAACTTGCTCGAATTATAAAAAGTTATTGAAAATTTTTAACTGGCCTGAAACAGGTCTAATTATCCGAAGTTTGAATTATACTGGATTGATTTAGTGTGTTTTCTGTATCATCATTATTGTCAGGTATTATCAGGTGCCCTGCCTACAAAGGACAGCCTAGACATACAGCTCAGCCGTCACAAGGTGAATTCCTTAGCGTAGCCTAGTTATTGGTGTTTGTGACAACCTTTTAACATCTTAGTCTTACTTCAAAGACCAGGATTTATTAAACGACCTTTAAGATTAAAATGTACTATAATTTTTTTGTATGTTACATCTCAATTTTCAATTTAGAATATAATTTTGACATAAAATGGAAAAATGGACAAAACATAAAATGGACAAAGCAAAATCCTCAGTTTTTGTGCAATTGTATTAAAGTAATCGTCCAGACACATTTGTTATGTGCCTTATTATGTTGAACCACATTCAAAACACCTAATCCACCAAAAATAATTGATTTCCAGGCCTTATTTCCGTAAAAACACGACTTTTGTAAAAAGCGCGCGATTTTTTTTTTCTTCCCTCCGACGGGGCTACGAATATTATTGATGACGTCACACCAGGAACGGAGAATGTAAACAGCAGTCGTCTGCCTGTGACACCTGTCGGCAAATGTGATGATGAGTGATTGTACTTCGGTGTCAGACAGTGAATCTGTCGCTGTGACAGATCTAGAGTACGATGCTCAATGTGAGACAGAAATAAATGACGCTGCTCGCGTAAATGAGGAAACCGAACTTCAGATTGTGATGGGCTACGCTACGCTATGGTGTGTGGCTACGGAATGTGTGGGTGGGTGGGGGGTGATGTAGACAGTGTGACATGACAGGCAAGGGATCGTGTCGTTGACTGGTTTGTGTTGCAGACTGCCATACAAGGCTACGCTATGGTGTGTGGCTACGGAATATATGGGTGGGTGGGGGGTGATGTGTCCGCCGCACAAATCTCTTCCACAGATTTAACGTCGTCGTATCAGTTGGAAACGTGTGCAAACTTCTCTGGAAAGCACAGCTGTCTTGCTGCACCCATAAAGGATGCATGCATGTGGCATATCGCAAAAAAAATCTATCAGAAACACCCAAAAATCTTCAAGTACTATATATTTATCTCTTGTGTTTACGTGCTTCTGATCAGCGCGGGGAGAGGAGACTTCCTGCTGTGACGTCACCGAGCCATGGCGCATCGTCTGCAAGCCTTGAGGAGCATTTTGAGAGCTCGGGGAATTTGCAGATTTTGATTGCGGATTATTTAAAAAACGGCTAACTGGATGCAAAAAGTGACAACATATTGTTGATATACTCGATAATGGCTACAATTTTGCATTAAATTAGGAATGATGAAATGGTCTGGACGATTACTTTAAGATACACAATTATTTTGCACATCACTCTCTTATCTGTTTGCCCTTATTACATCACAACATTACTGTACATCAATACACTCATTAAGTAGTGACCTTATTACATCACAAAGTTACTGTAGTACATCAATACACTCATTAAGTAGTGACCTTATTACATCACAAAGTTACTGTAGTACATCAATACACTCATTAAGTAGTGACCTTATTACATCACAAAGTTACTGTAGTACATCAATACACCGTCATTAAGTAGTGACCTTATTACATCACAAAGTTACTGTAGTACATCAATACACCGTCATTAAGTAGTGACCTTATTACATCACAAAGTTACTGTAGTACATCAATACACCGTCATTAAGTAGTGACCTTATTACATCACAAAGTTACTGTAGTACATCAATACACCGTCATTAAGTAGTGACCTTATTACATCACAAAGTTACTGTAGTACATCAATACACTCATTAAGTAGTGACCTTATTACATCACAAAGTTACTGTAGTACATCAATACACTCATTAAGTAGTGACCTTATTACATCACAAAGTTACTGTAGTACATCAATACACCGTCATTAAGTAGTGACCTTATTACATCACAAAGTTACTGTAGTACATCAATACACTCATTAAGTAGTGACCTTATTACATCACAAAGTTACTGTAGTACATCAATACACTCATTAAGTAGTGACCTTATTACATCACAAAGTTACTGTAGTACATCAATACACTCATTAAGTAGTGACCTTATTACATCACAAAGTTACTGTAGTACATCAATACACTCATTAAGTAGTGACCTTATTACATCACAAAGTTACTGTAGTACATCAATACACTCATTAAGTAGTGACCTTATTACATCACAAAGTTACTGTAGTACATCAATACACTCATTAAGTAGTGACCTTATTACATCACAAAGTTACTGTAGTACATCAATACACTCATTAAGTAGTGACCTTATTACATCACAAAGTTACTGTAGTACATCAATAACTCATTAAGTAGTGACCTTATTACATCACAAAGTTACTGTAGTACATCAATACACTCATTAAGTAGTGACCTTATTACATCACAAAGTTACTGTAGTACATCAATACACTCATTAAGTAGTGACCTTATTACATCACAAAGTTACTGTAGTACATCAATACACTCATTAAGTAGTGACCTTATTACATCACAAAGTTACTGTAGTACATCAATACACCGTCATTAAGTAGTGACCTTATTACATCACAAAGTTACTGTAGTACATCAATACACTCATTAAGTAGTGACCTTATTACATCACAAAGTTACTGTAGTACATCAATACACTCATTAAGTAGTGACCTTATTACATCACAAAGTTACTGTAGTACATCAATACACTCATTAAGTAGTGACCTTATTACATCACAAAGTTACTGTAGTACATCAATACACTCATTAAGTAGTGACCTTATTACATCACAAAGTTACTGTAGTACATCAATACACTCATTAAGTAGTGACCTTATTACATCACAAAGTTACTGTAGTACATCAATACACCGTCATTAAGTAGTGACCTTATTACATCACAAAGTTACTGTAGTACATCAATACACTCATTAAGTAGATTCAAACACACAGTCACTTAACCCCTTGAGACCCAGAACGTAATTTTCCATTGTAATTTGGCTACAATTAGACAATTTTTAGTGAATATAAGCAATATTTTATAGATATGACCTGTTTAGTATCCTTGTCGACTAACTAATTGGGTATATTCAGTTACTTTTCGTAATTTTATGGCTAACAACATACTCATTTTTTTATAGCCAAGGAAAGATCTGGGCGTGAAGGGGTTAATGAGGGCGGCGACGCGACACTGAAAGGAAACAAATACGTACTACATGTTGAAGCATAGATGTATATATTGTTACGAAGGGCCTTGTCTGTATTTTTTTTTTTTTTTTTTACATCTATGCCTATTGCGCCTGTAGGCAGTGACCTCCAAGGCTCGGATGGTAGGCCCTGGAGGTTCACTTGAGGGCTGTGATAGTTGACCCTCGCCCGTGGTGGCGCAGGCAGGATTTTTATAGTGACGCCTGTAATTAGAGGCTCATGCCGCCCCCCTGTGTCCTCCGATGCACTCGCAATCAAAGGTAGAGTTAATGGACAGGGCATGTGGGTGTTCTTAGGCCACTCAACGGTGCAGAAATATTTTAAGTGGATTTATGGGTCTCACTCTGGATCGAACTCGGGTCTTCGAGAACGCCACCCGGTGACGCTAACCACTCTGCTACCGCCTCCCCATGTAGGAATGCTGCCTGTAGGCTTTTCTTTCCATGGCATAAACTCATGCTGCAAATTTAAATGATGAACGCCGACAATAAAATTGGATGATGGATGAAAATTGGAAGCTTATCATCGACCATCTAACCTCATAAGAAATTACGGGAAAATCTGATGTTAAACAGAAAGATGATGATGATGATGAGGGCTTGGTGTTCTTTAGCCCTCTGGTTCCGTATGAGGGCTGATGATTGGCCTTTGCCCGTGGTGGCGCAGACAGGATTTTTATAGTGGTGCATATTGAGGCTTATGCCGCCCCTGTGTCCTGCGATGCACTCGTTGTCGCAGGTAGAGTTGATGGGCGATATGTGGGTTGATTTCAGCCACTCGACGAGGGATGAAAGATTTGCACCCGGCGGAACTCGAACTCGGGACGGCAAGGTTACCACTTCCATGAAAAATTTGCACCCGACGGACTTGAGCTCGTGACTCCGAGCTCTCCACTCCTAGGCGCTCACCACTCAGTCACCACCTCCCCTAAAAATAATAAATGAAAAAATGAAAATGAAAATGAAAAATGAAAAAAATGAAGAAAAAAAATGCCATGATTACCTATATATTATTGAATGCAGAGTACAAACACATAACAGCCTTCTGCTCAAACAAGTGTTATCTTGTCACATGTTATCCTTTTAAACTTTTCTTTCATTTAATTCGTGTTTTCCTGTAGTTGTGAACACATTTCTCAACCACACCAGAATATGGATGTCACTGGAAAAAAAAACCTTTGGCCCCTAGACACACCTTATTTATAGTACTTGCCTCATTTATAACACATAAAGTGCCTGCCAACTGCCACCCTACACTTAAGGAATGTTTTCTGCCTTTTATAGACAGATAACGACATGCTCAGAGGTCTTGAAAGCATTACACAGGATGCCTTCATAGATCTTTTTCTTCTTCTTTCTGTTTAATGTCGGTTTTTCCCATCATTTTGAGGTTAGACGGAAAGTTGCGGCATCTTTTTTACTCCTCTGATGCTCCTCCTGACGGGCAACCCCAGTTTTCGGCTGAGGACCTAGGTGGCTTGCCTACCACGGTTAACCCCTTGAGACCCAGAACGTAATTTCCATTGTAATATGACCACCACTAGACGATTTTTAGTGAATATAAGTAATATTTTATAGATTTGACCTGTTTAGTATACTTGTCCACTAACTAATTTGGTATATTAAGTGACTTTTCGTGATTTTATGGCTCGACAACATACAATTTTTTATAGCAAAGGAAAGATCTGGGTGTGAAGAGGTTAACGAGCACCACCTGCTGGGTCACAACGAGCACCACCTGCCAGGTTACAGTGGCACAAAGGTGGTAAAGGTGCCGCCACAGACTGCCTTGCGTAGCTCCTCCACGTACACAGCCGGCAGCAGCTCCCGCGCCTCACTGTACGGGTTCTCCTCCATAGCCATGGACGCCGCGCCCCTCACCTCCTCCTCGTACTGAATCAACTGTCAAAAGAATAAGGCATGAAATATAAGTGGGTCTTTTTGCAGTATGAAGATATTCTCAGCATTTTAAGTGGTTTACAGACTACATTGGGACTAAATCGGCACCACCCGTTTACCACCACCAGGGGAATAAGGCATAAGAATAAGGCCATAAGTGCTGAGTCAACTGTCATAAGAATAAGGCCATAAGTGCTGAGTCAACTGTCATAAGAATAAGGCCATAAGTGCTGAGTCAACTGTCATAAGAATAAGGCCATAAGTGCTGAGTCAACTGTCATAAGAATAAGGCCATAAGTGCTGTGTCAACTGTCATAAGAATAAGGCCATAAGTGCTGAGTCAACTGTCATAAGAATAAGGCCATAAGTGCTGAGTCAACTGTCATAAGAATAAGGCCATAAGTGATGTGTCAACTGTCATAAGAATAAGGCCATAAGTGCTGTGTCAACTGTCATAAGAATAAGGCCATAAGTGCTGAGTCAACTGTCAAAAGAATAAGGCCATAAGTGCTGAGTCAACTGTCATAAGAATAAGGCCATAAGTGCTGAGTCAACTGTCATAAGAATAAGGCCATAAGTGCTGAGTCAACTGTCAAAAGAATAAGGCCATAAGTGCTGAGTCAACTGTCATAAGAATAAGGCCATAAGTGCTGAGTCAACTGTCATAAGAATAAGGCCATAAGTGCTGAGTCAACTGTCATAAGAATAAGGCCATAAGTGCTGAGTCAACTGTCATAAGAATAAGGCCATAAGTGCTGAGTCAACTGTCATAAGAATAAGGCCATAAGTGCTGAGTCAACTGTCATAAGAATAAGGCCATAAGTGCTGAGTCAACTGTCATAAGAATAAGGCCATAAGTGCTGAGTCAACTGTCATAAGAATAAGGCCATAAGTGCTGTGTCAACTGTCAAAAGAATAAGGCCATAAGTGCTGAGTCAACTGTCATAAGAATAAGGCCATAAGTGCTGTGTCAACTGTCATAAGAATAAGGCCATAAGTGCTGAGTCAACTGTCATAAGAATAAGGCCATAAGTGCTGAGTCAACTGTCAAAAGAATAAGGCCATAAGTGCTGAGTCAACTGTCATAAGAATAAGGCCATAAGTGCTGAGTCAACTGTCAAAGAATAAGGCCATAAGTGCTGAGTCAACTGTCAAAAGAATAAGGCCATAAGTGCTGAGTCAACTGTCATAAGAATAAGGCCATAAGTGCTGAGTCAACTGTCATAAGAATAAGGCCATAAGTGCTGAGTCAACTGTCAAAAGAATAAGGCCATAAGTGCTGAGTCAACTGTCAAAGAATAAGGCCATAAGTGCTGAGTCAACTGTCATAAGAATAAGGCCATAAGTGCTGAGTCAACTGTCATAAGAATAAGGCCATAAGTGCTGAGTCAACTGTCATAAGAATAAGGCCATAAGTGCTGAGTCAACTGTCAAAAGAATAAGGCCATAAGTGCTGAGTCAACTGTCATAAGAATAAGGCCATAAGTGCTGAGTCAACTGTCATAAGAATAAGGCCATAAGTGCTGAGTCAACTGTCATAAGAATAAGGCCATAAGTGCTGAGTCAACTGTCATAAGAATAAGGCCATGAGTGCTGAGTCAACTGTCATAAGAATAAGGCCATAAGTGCTGAGTCAACTGTCATAAGAATAAGGCCATAAGTGTTAGGGGACAACCTTGTGGTAAATGATTCATGCTTATCATGGCCATCATCTCGTCATCATATTTATGCTTAACGTCAGATTTTCCCATACTGTCTTATGATGTTAGACGGTCGATGATACGCTTCCAATTATATTGTCGGCGATCGTCATTTAATTTTGCGGGTGGAAACTCTCCATGGTAAAGTATACGTAGTTATCGATTTACTTATGATAAAGTTTTGTATTATCTTTATGCTTTTTTCTTCATAAATACTATCTCATTTTCATGGGTGGCGCCTGTGTAAGAAAAGTAAAATGTACCGCTCCTTAAACTAGAATTCAGTGATAAAAACCTTCACCATTTAGCAATTTTGTGATGTGCATAAGATTTTTTTTTTTTAAACTTAACATTTTACAGATCATCTAAAAATAACATTCCACAAATTATCTTCTTGCCTCCACATTCATCTTGTTGTCACATTCTTTTTGCAGTATGAAGATATTCTCGGCATTTTAAGTGATTCACCGACTACATTGGGCATTGGGGCTAAATCGCCACCCCCCGTACACCACCACCAGGGGAATATAACTATTACTCTATTTTTTTTAACGAGGTAAAATATCCCGCTGACCCCTTGCTGCTTCCTGACTGATATTTGATGCTAAGAGAAGGGAATACTACGCTTCTTCTAAATTTCTGTTATATTTTATCATAGTTAACCATATTATCAGGTAAACATAGGCATAATTTTAAGCATGAGACCTTAAGATTGCATGGAATTTTTGCCTTGTTAAAAAAAATAGACAAAATAGATAGTGTTCATAGATAGATAAATGAGCACACTGTGAGCTGTTGACACACTCACCTGAGCAAAGAAGCCAGGGTTGGGCCTGATGAGTGGCCGGGCTGCTTTGACGGCCACGTAAGCGTCTCTCAGTGTCGGGGCGGCCTCAGGCAGGGCCACCAACGCCGCCAGAGCTAGCGCTGCGGACCGACTTTTCCCCGCCCGGCACACCACTGCCATACCCTCACCCCGGCCTGTACAGGGACACCATGCGTTAGTGCGGAGGGATTAGGGAGCTTTACCCCTTCACGCCCAGATCTTTCCTTCGCTATAAAAAATTGTCTGTTGTTAGCCATAAAATTACGAAAAGTAACAAAATATACCAAATTAGTTAGTGGACAAGGATACTAAACAGGTTCTATCTATAAAATATTGCTTATAGTCACTAAAAATCGTCTAATGGTACCCAAATTACAATGGAAATTACGTTCTGGGTCTCAAGGGGTTAAAAGGAGGCTAGATAATTTCATGGATAGGGATGAAAGCTGGGTTTTTAAAGTTTCTCGCATGCACTCACTCTCGCTCCCAGTGCAGCCACACCCGTACAGTGACCTACCTCGGCACTCCCTGAAGGCCTGAGCCACGATGGGGAGGTGTGGCCCGAGGTCTTGTGTCGCCTCATCTTTCACCAACACCTTCACCACATGTAAGTCATCCTGTAGGGAGTGATGCAAAAGCCCATTATGCACCCGCTTCAGCTTAACCTTTTAGCGTCCAGATCTTTCCTTTGCTATATGAAATTGTCTGTTAGCCATAAAATTACGAAAAAGTAACTTAATATACCAAATTAGCTAGTGGACAAGGATACTAAACAGCTCATATCTATAAAATATTGGTTATATGCATGAAAATTGTCCAATGGTACCCAAATTACAATGAAAATTTCGTTCTGGGCCTCAAGGGATTAACGCGAGAGAGAAGAGAGACTAATGTACAAGGATAAGGTGCTATGCCAACTCCCTCAAGAGAGTTTCTAAGAATAGACATTAACATATACTAGACTACATAAACAATGCTATCAACAATAATACAGATGATAATGATTGAAATAATAGCAATAATAGTGGTTACAAGTTTACAAGTTTATTGAGAGAAGGGGGGGGAGTTTACAATGAAGGAGTGGAACAAGTGGTAGGGGAAAGCGGGGCAGGTTGCATCGAGGGTAGGTTGCATCATTGCCTCTAACTCGCATTAACTTTTTTTATTATTATTATTGTTGTAGTAGTAGTAGTTTATAGTAGTAGTAGTTTATAGTAGTAGTAGTAGTAGTAGTAGTAGTAAGACGATGTACGTGTGATAACATGCGAGTTAGAGGCAATGATGCAACCTGCCCCGCTCTCCCCTACATAGAAAGAATAATAGAAATACAGAGAAAAGTAACGCTAAACATGAACACCTACCTGTAGTGGTGGCACCTGCACTTCAGGCGTGGCCCAGACCAAGGTGGTGATGCCATGGGAGGCCAGCAGGTGGGATGTGATGACACGGGCTGCTCCCACCCACAGCCCCTCCCACACCTGACTGAGGCCCATCGCCCCCTCACAGCCGGGTGCCCTGCGCGATGCAGTGCCGGTGCCTGGGTGTGCACCGCTGTCCTGGGGGTCAAAGTGGTGACCATTATTATTATTATTATTACATTTCTTTTCTTTTTTTACGTTGGAATTGAATTTAGTTAATGCTAAAAAAGGGAAAATGTGCCAGACATCAGAGGTCATATGGCACTATGGCAAAGCATAATAAAGGGGAGGAGCTTATAGAGAAAGAATGAAATGGTGAGGGAAGGGGAACAGAGCGTCATAGCAGTATGGTTATATTAGAGCAGTGCTCTTCAACCTTTTGTCATGTCGTCCACCCCTAGTCGTGATTCGGTAAAAGCTGTCCACCTCAATTTTTTTAAATCTCTAATATATCACGGCTCTTGACATTGTAAATATACTATATCATATATAGACTATCATTCTACAAATGTATAGGCAGGTAAAAGCAGTTTCACTCATTTTCTATTTACAGTTTACATATTCTTCTGTGTAATAATAACACATGGTCTAAAACTATAAATATACAAGAAAAAAATAAACCATAGCTTAGGAATTCCAGAGCGAATGCATTTTTCTTCATGAAACTAAAGTAAAATTGCACTGAATATGCGTTATATTTGGTAATCAAGAAAACGAAGCCTTTTCCTTCAAGAAACAAAAATCAGTGGCCTGGCTGCTGTTGCAATTTGTCTGCTATCAGTTTAAATCGAGGCATCAGATGATTTTCAAGTCCAACCCGCATGATAGGATCCAAATTCGGAATGGCATTCATTTTCTTTGCCTTGATTAATATTAAGCTTGAGAAACCTTGCTCACACAGATTATAAAGTTGGTATCTGCACAAACATGGCTGTTGCCTGCTCAGCTATAACTCCTTGTATTCCTGAGTATCAAGCAAGGCAACTCAGAAATGCATGGGATGGCCAAATGTTTTGAAAGCTGTTTTTTGAGAACACTACACTCGAAGCTCCAATAAGGCATCAGAATGATCAGTTCCATCAACTGAAAATGGATTAAGCATCCACATGTTGGAGGTCAAGTCTCTTGGAAAAATAAGTCAAGGTTTTCCTGCATCAAAGCAAGGTGTCTGGTAATCAAGTGAGACATTTGTACCTCCAGTGTCTGTTCTGCTGTCTGCATACCATCATGTTCTCAGCCACATTCTCTCATATAGGTATCAAAGACTTCAAAATCAGAAAAACACTTTTTTTAATAAACAAATTTTGATACAGTGAGTAATGAGCTTTTTTTCCTTCATATTTTAATTTTTTTGTTTTCATACACCAGAGTCTGATGGTGTACGGTATGACTTTTTTCAAGAATTTTGCTCTCTATTTTCGGTTCCAATTTTGATACAGTGAGTAATTAACTTTTTTTCTGATATTCTTTTTTTCCTTCATACTTTAGTTTTTTTGTTTGTATACACCAGATTCTGATGGTATATGCAGAAACGGAACTGCGAGGGGGCCTGGAGGGGCACGTGCCCCCCCATCTTAAGGTGATGCCCCCCCATTTTTATACCCCTTGTTCTGCCACTGGGTTTTACGGGAAGGGGTGCAAACCCCTCCCCAACCAATCTATGTCAGGGATTGGTCTTTATGCTCACCGATTCCAGGGGCGCAGAACCCCCTGTAGGGATTAACCCCAGGCTGCCCACTATTTCACCCATAGCTGGGGATGGCCATGGACTCAATAGTGAGTTCATCTGCCCTTAAAGATGGTCTTATTTTTAGTCCATCTGGGTGTCCAGCACAGCCTCCTCACTGCTAGGACCAGTGGGGGAGCCGGTTTAGTCGCCGACGGTCCGACCATGCGGCTGGTTGTACTGGGTTACATGTTACCAGTAGCAGGGGACAACCCTGACCAGACAGGATCGTATATATATATATATATATATATATAATGAGGTGTATATATATTATATGGATACATTTGTTGCATCATCATGTTTCTATAGATCCTATAATAAATATAATTTTTTGATTAACACTATTGGTTCATTTTTCTCAATAAGTTACCAATTTATCTAGTTATTCAAATGAGGGGCACCGCCCTGAAATGGGGAGGCACCCGGGGGGGGGCACCACCCTAAAATGCCCCCCCCCCCCCCCCCAGTTCCGCCACTGCATGACACTCAGAGACATGGACACAGTTTGGAGAAGGATAAACTATGTAGTCTAAAAGTTTTTAATAAAAATTACCTGTACATGTTCGTCATATGGTCACGCCACATTTGTAGTACACAGCATGTGGTGGTAAAGCAGTGGACGGTTGCGTCACCAAGGTTAACAAAAATATAAGGCAGGAAAAATATTCTCCTCTAAAATAGCAACCAGCCTGTGCTTCACCCGAATGAACTCTGTCACCTCTTATGTACAGTATGTACAGCGGTGGATACACGGCAGCCAGGCGCCGGAGTGGCCAGGGCAGGGCGGGAGGGCCTGGCTGCTGGGAGGGGGGGGGGGGGGGGCTCTCCCAGTGAAAACAAAAACATTCGGTCATAAATGCACAAATTCCTCCTATACAACGTAAAGTACGCGCAATGTGATCAGCCACTTCACATAGCCTCTAGCGGCGCGGCGACCAGACAGACCCTACCCAGGCAGCCGCTCTGTGCGTCGTCCTCGCAAGACTGGCGGGACAAGGGGCTCCCTCGGCCACCAGCCTACACACACACACACACAAACACACACATACATACACTTGCAACTCTGAATACAGTTTACTGAAGCATTCCGTCAAAGGCTCAAGTGTGTGCTGCAACCTTAGAAGCAACACGCGCTCCCTCGGTCGTTGCCGCACACACTCACACGACGCATTCATACAAGTAATTATAGGGAGAGTAATGTGTGCATGAGTTCTTCCTCAACCTATTCTCTCATTTCTCAACGTCGCCTTCACTACCTTTGTCCACTGAACTCCATCAGGTAACGCTGTAAATATGACTATGAAACAATGTGATTCTGATGTATTCATTAAAGTTGCATGATTCCATATAATTACTGGCTCATATTTACACGTCACCTTCCCGTCACTACCCTATAACGCTAAGATAATATCCGTATTCTATTGGTAGCGTAACAACCATTCTGTCCTCTCTCACGCCTGCCTCCTTATAGTCAATGGAAGGTTATCACATCGAGCTCACTGTAGCGTTTTAGCTTAATGAACAGGTCAACTTCTCCCTCAGTAACCCTGTGGTCTCCCTAACGAGGCACTTGCTGCAAGATTGGTCCCGTCCCTTCCGACAATATTGATCTGTTACCCAGCTCCTTATTATTAAGCTATTTTGAAAGGGTTTCTCATAAAGGCAACAACTCCAGTATGATACAGTTCAAGAAAGCAAAGCACAGGTTTGCAAGATTACAGGATAACAGCCCGTTTACCGATGTGACGATGTGACCAGCGAAAGTATTCAACCCATTCAGACCAGTGCAGCGATGACGGGACCACATCACATGTTGTCCCTCGCCTCCACAAGACTCCCAAGTGATGGCAAATATCAATGGTGAATCTACCTTGTGAGGCTGAGAATAATCTGCTCTTAAGATACAGTCATGTATGTACCTTAGGGATCTAGGAAATAAATGGCTTTCCAAATCTCAGACTCAAACATTTTAACAAAACTTTGAGTTCAAGCGTAGCTTCATTTGTTTTTCTTTTAAAAATATGATTTTGATTGTCATACACCTATGTGGTTGGCTCACCAAGAAACTATAATGACCTGCAAACACAAAGCTTTTATGACAAAGCAACATACCTGACAAATTAAGTTTCTTCTAAAAATTTATTCAAAAAACAATCTTAGGTAGAAAATACATTTAAACATGCATTATGCTTAGGCACTTCCTGGCAAAAGACGTCTAACATCTGTATTAGGTAACCTCAGATGCACTTCATTTACAGTTGCCTGATCGTGACACATAAACCACAATAGTAACAATGCATAGCTGGTGGCGAGGCGGACACCCAACGGACGTGACGTGACGCGACTCTCGTGAAGGACGATCCAAACTCAAAGTGATGATGGGCTCGAGGCACTTGTCGACACACTGACACAGAGCAGCGCCAGCTGCTGAGCAAATACTGCAGAAATGTAAACTATATGGCACACCAAAATTTCAAAGAACATGTTTTGCTTCTGTCACAGCACAGTAAATATTGTACGTCAAGGAAAAGGTTTACATCTTGTGGAACGTAAGCGCGATAAAGCCTGTTAAGTCAATATATGAAATATTCTATTCTTTCTATATTTCTTGCAAGGAGCTGTCGTCTTGGGTCCAAGCTTGGGGGTCAAGAGTGACCTCAGCGTCGCCTGTACCTCCACGCCGCCACAATGATGCTGCCTCGCTGCCGTGTTCTCCCTCATCACAGAAAGCCACTCGTTACCTCCCCCTCCCCTCCCTTCCTCCCCCACCGTGCAGGCTGCGGGGGGGGGGGGGCAGGGACGGCTTAGCATACTTGACCCCCAGGAACACAAAATGAAAAAAAAAGTATAAAAACTGTACACGAGGGCACCAGGTTTGCAGGAAGTCATTTTGTACTTGAACAGAGTGAAAGATCCTTTTTCCACAGTAGCACCGTCGGGCTGTGGCCTCCACAGCAGAGTGCTTCAGTCCACGTGTGGCAGCGCGCCACCTAGGCAGTCAGAACAGTAGAGACTAGGTGTATAATTATACGTATATATCATACGTATACGTATAATATATATATATGGTTATAAATCTTTTGTGATATCTTAGATTTCTTCTAAGAGAAGCCAAATCTCTTAATATATCTTTACAATAATCGTTTGCATCCAGAAAATTGCATAAGCACTGAAGCAGGAAACACGTCCTTGCTGCAATGCAAACCCAAGTGTTGTGTTTCATCCATTGTCTGCGTACAAAAATAACCAGTATTTGCCAGTATAACGTGCGAACTTCTAATCAAGAGGATTTCTTGTTATTTTAGCCAAATCTCTAATTCCCTCACTAATATAACAAGATTGATTGTGTTTCTGTACAAAAATTTCTTCACTCCATCAGTGTGGATAACAACGCGTTGACTCGCTTCCAGGGTTCCCACAGGCCAGGACGACGGGACGAACAGGCACGGCTTTCCTCACTTCGGGAATATGTTGTCATCTTATTCTTACCATTCAGTTCCCCACAATAGGCTACAAGTTTTAAGTACAACATAATACTTACTGTACTTGTGGTTCACATTCAATATCCGATCAGTAACATCCTACAATGTAACTGAATAACAAAAACAGATTTAAGTTACTCCAACTCCATATAATGAGGTAGAAATGGGATTCTCAGAGCATTTTACTCTCTATAATCTCTAATTTTGTACAGAAAGAATGACAACAGTCTTGACGTGTGTTCACGGCTGCCGGGGCGCCGAAAAGGCCGCTCGGGACTAACACGGCAAACTTTCACATTTCTGTTTATTGATTAATCAAATAATTTTGCCATAACAGATTGTCTCCTTCAAGAAGAAAAATCTTAATTGACTTGAGATTTTGAGTTCTTTTTGACTTCACGTTTCCTGGACCTGTGGGAACCACGGTGAAGTCTTTCACATTCAATTTCAGAAAAAAAGTGTTAACAAATATGAAAGATATTGTTATTAATATTAAAACAAAGAAACAGTAACAAAAAATTACAAACTCAGACTAGATTTCATTACAAAAGAAATATAAACATGAGTGCCCAAATTCACTGGCAAGATAACCACGGAGGCAATAAGTCCAACAAGATTGTGACCCGTTAATAGTGATCTGAAATAATCTCACACTCAACACCCACACCCACGTATCAAGCTCTGCTCAGAGAGTTGCGGGGACTCTCTTCCCCCAAGAACTAGCGAATACCTTGCACTGTGACACTGACAAGAGGTTCCATGCACCGGAAGGCCCCTCGACGCCGTACCCTGGCAGGGTGCGTGCTGCGGCTAAGCTGCCTCCTGCGTACTGCTGCAACATAGGATTAACAAATCCATATCGCACACTCCATGTGCAAGTTGCTTCTGCTTCTGCTCCTGCTGCTTCTGCTGTTGCTGCACTCTATGTCAGTGCTGCTGGACCGGCCAACACGCGACTGGCGGGCAAGACTGGGTGGGCAGTGAAAGAGCACCAGGCAGTGAGGACATCATCTCGCAGGCACAAGAAGAATTTCTAGCCAACAAGGACATTCCGTGATCTCCTGTCGGTGGTAGTTGGGACCCCAGCCCTTGGCGAAGGACACGCGCACCGCGTTCTGGTCGATGGGACCCTCGTGCTGCAGGTCAGGGTGGATGGGAAGCTTCTGGTACAAGCGCGCCTTGTTGTAGTCAAAAATGGTGATGATGTGTCCCGGGGGAAGTTTGTGGACGATGAAGTGTGAGCGGGTGTGGAGTCCCCCGTCCAGGGTGGGCGAGGTGACGAAGAGCGGCACGTCCGTCCTGTTGTACACCCACACGCGGTCTCCGTCCTGATACAGCACCAAACCTGTAGGGGGAGGCAGGGCTCTTAGCGCCTGGGTGATTGCACCGCCATCAAGTAGTAACTAAGCAGTTGGTGTGTAAGTACAAGAAGATAAACGAAATGCTTTAGCCTTTGCTGAGGTTCTCTGATCTACACCACTCAAAGGCTTCCCAAAACAATACTTATGATGGTTACATGAACAATTGTAATTATGGATTATTTAAAACTTGAAAGCAGATACTTTCTAAGATTGATATCTATTATATATTTTCATTTCACTTTTTTGTCTAGGTGAGTGATGGGCAGTCAGGCCCACACTTACCGAGACCGATTTTCTCCCTGGTTCTCCTGACTGTCTCCGAGGGCGAGGTGTGTGTGTGTGCCGCCAGCGAGGCCAGCGAGAGGCCGTCCCCGTGAGGCGTGTCTCCCATGATGTTAAGGGAAGACGAGCACACTGGATAGAGGCGACCCACCCTCTCCCGTCCTTCCCAGTACGCCACTTGGCACCACGGAACTGACCCTGAAAGAAAGGGAATCTCCGTCAGCGGGGCTGTGATGAACACTGGCCTGGATAACTCTGGACGCGGAGCCGCCAGCCACGCGCCCTCCACTGTCACCAGGGAAAGGTCTTAACAATCATAAAAAGGACAGTTATCTATATTAATGCCTGGGAGAACAGCCCTATGTAGTCCTGCAAAGCATGGTAAGACTAGACTCTTCCATTGTCTGGTATATAATTATAAGATCTCAGGTGCAGTCTGCTAAACTGTAACTGAAAGTGATGCATACAGGCACATTATACACGGAGAGAGAAAGACTTTCGGCGCCGTCCTGTCCACTGATCCTCTTAAGTCTAGCTGTGTAGACATGAACTGAAAGGTCAGATTCCCTTATACTGAGTCATGGAAACTCAATGTCAGGACGTCTTGGGTTTAGAAGCCACAAACTTTGACTATAATACAAGGGAAAGTAAAGTTCCTAAGTACAATGCATGACTGTCTGAACCCTGTTAGAGCAGTACGTGACGCCTGCAAGTGCTGAATAAGGTGGCATGAAGGGTGCGGAGTGTGTACACGGCGGGCGCTACGTGCTGGTGTTGCAGGAGAGAGGGCCAACCAGGCGCTGCCAGCCTGCTGCCCGACTGAGCGGCGCCGCGCCTCAAGGCCTAATGAGCAGCCCCAGCCTGGCCACCGCTGCCCTGTGTACCCACTACCCACCTCGACCATACACTACCAGCCGTCTAGGGCAAGGCATCACCACGTCGGGTTGCATCGTCCCCTCCTGTCACCTACGTAATGTCAATCTCGAGTTTGTCTGGTCGCTATCGCAAGTTCGCAACCGCCGCCGTCTCGCTATGTGGTGGGCACGATTTCTAGTTTCCTGTTTCCTGATCCGCCGTACTCACTCTTGCGCTCGTGGAATGCATCAAGTTGTTTGTCCTTAATCTTTAATCGGGCGTCTTAGAGCTGAGGCGAGAACTGTCCGTCGCCAGGGAGCCACAAGGGCACGGGATGGACGACCTCCTTTTGTCAGATCTGTTCCGGTCGAGGGCCAGTTATTTTCTCTCCGATAACAAAAACACTGCTTCAACGGCGGCCCGTGGCAGTACACGTGACGGACGCTGACAAAATAATCATGACGTAAACTTGCTATCCAAACTGAGAGGCGTGTTGTGACTGGCCGATGTGTGTGTGTGTGAGAGAGAGAGAGAGAGAGAGGAGAGAGAGAGAGAGAGAGAGAGAGAGCTAAAGCCACAACCTCGTCGTACCTTTTGTAACAACGGGGGAGGGGCGGCTCGACTCTCGTCCCGCCCGACACACCGGCGCCGCAGTCTTCAAGGCCTAGAGAGCCAGTCGCCCCAACCCGCTGCCGCCACGCCGGAACCACCACGTCGCCCCACTACATCCCACAAGTCCTCCGTCATACCTTCAGTTTCCTCTCGTGTGAATTTAACCATCTCCATTTTTTTCCCTGCCCGTCCTTGATCCCCAGCACCTTTCCTTCCCCTTATCCTCCAAAATCCCCCTCCCTCTTGTCCTCCAGCACCCTTCCTTCCCCTTATCCTCCAAATCCCCTCTCCCCTCTTGTCCTCCAGCACCCTTCCTCCTCCCTCCCTCTTGTCTTCCTTCACCTTCACTTCCTTCCTTCCCACCTTCCTTCCTTGAACCCTTCCTTCAGCCATGCATTCCTTAATTCACTCATTATTTAAGAGTGCCATATGACCTCTGATGTCTGGCACATTCACATTTTTTGGCATTAAATCAATCAATCAATCATTACTTAAGACATGCTGCCTCATTGGGATAAGTGATTTTGGCAAGCTTGGTCAGCCAGCCTACCTGCTTCCATTCTTCCTTCCTCCCTGCCCTCGAGGTCACCTGTACTGAGGTCAACCTATTATGCGGTCCCGGTCTTCCTCTCCGACAAATTGACTTCACTTGTGTGTGTGGGTGTGGGTGTGTGTGCAGGTGCGCAAGACAGCAAGTCGAGCCACCACTCAACACTCTGCATGCATGTGCTACTGTTTATGCAGGAGAGGCAGGAGTCGACCAGAGCCAGTGATACATCTTTAGATACACATAGTTTTTTCATTACTGGATGGAGCTGAAGAAAGGTACATAACCGTTTAACAGTGACGGTGGTACGACTGTTATGGAGAAATGCACGACAAAATGCGTCACCTGCTCAATAACCGGACGACCAGAATAATAACTGCCACCCACCCACCCAAAACCCACACCCCTTCCGCCCTACACCCCCACCCCCCCATCTATATACCTCAGGCCAAGGTTTTCGTCAAGGTAACTCGAGTTTTTATCATAATTTCCCTTGGCAAGTTGTTTACCTACCCATGAGTCGGAACCGCGCGTGAACCCTATCAGCCCGTCGTCCGCACCACCCCGCCTCCCCGGCGCCACCACGTTGCCAGCTGTACGAGGTTCACCTGCCGCGCCGCTCACATCATCGCCACTCCCGTATACCTGACGACCGCTTAACTTACTCCTCCCCCCGCTATTTCAGGACACACACTCTTTTTTACCTGTAGGCGGCTTGGTAATGCCTTCCGGTGTACGTGGATTCCCTAGGACATGTCGAGCTTCAGGTGTGTTGACTGTTGAGTCTCAAGGCCTAATCAATCTCAGGCAGGTGAGGGAGGAGTATATAGGACCCATGCATTAGCGGGAAGCAGCATATTCCCGTTGTCTATGTGAGTATGTGGTTTCCGAGTGAAGACGCTTGGCTGTAGTTCCGAAACTAACCATAGGATAATCTCGAAAATACCCTCATTGTGATTCCCACACAAAGTTATTTCTAACAGTCCAGGATATCCTAACCTCTTCTATCCGTAACCTAACGTAACCTAACCTGATGTGTTCAACGTGTTCAAGCGTAAACGCCACATACTCCAGAAAACGGGAATATGCTAGCGGGACTCCGGATGTATTCAGGCGCTCAAAGAGACAACTAATGTACTCGTTATGTCGGGGCCCTTCGTGTGTGTGTGTGTGTGTGTGTCTGCGTGTGCGTGTGCAGGGGATGCACTCTGCCTGGCGTCAATCAGTCGTGTCGCGGAAAGGCCAGCGTCTTCACATTCGCCCCTTATCTGGCATCTTGAAGTACGTTGCCTTGAGGTGAAAATAAACGCACATGAACCCCCCCCCCCCCACACACACACACAAAAAGAAGACTCCAGTAAGCTTGAAGTGAAGGGAGACTCAATATCCTCCTTGGCATCTTCTACAAGCCTCACCTGAACACTTGCTTACCTGTGACACCACCAAAGCAATACGGAGGCTAGTGTCATTACAATACTCATCCCTCCATCATGACAACAACAGTACTGAGGGTAATCGATTCCCTGAGGTGTATGTGGCTATGGAGGAGGAGGGGAGGAAGGGTAGGGGGGTAGGGAGGGGGTCAGACTAAGCCACCCCCCTCCTCTCCACCCACACACTCCCACAAACTCACGTATTCATTAATCTATCTGGTCATATCGTAAAAGGATGTCACATCACTTACCCTTCCCTTGTAACAGTGGTTCTAACGTCACCTATAAAAACCACCCTCACTGTGTATCTCCTTGTGTATCGTCCCTATCTTTTTTCTCCTTTTACACTATTACCAATAAGATCCTAGTTATACCCTTTTATTTAACCTTTACTAACATTCCCTTTTATATTTCCTTCACTAAATATCCTGTTTTATTTGTAGCTTCCTTATTTTCTTATGTTCTTATGTTCTTATTCTCTTTTATTTAACCTTTACTACAACTTTACTTTACTTTTTTCACGCAGATATTGCACTGAAGACCCATCACCAGTTACTCATCTACGGTTGTTACTCATGGTCTTATTATGTATTGTTCTATTTATATATTTGATGTTCTATGTTATTGTTGCTTATTTAGCCTACGTGATAATAGACTTAATAGTAGTTTTTTTTTTCTATTTATTTTCTCCATATCGTTCCGCTATTTCCGTGTAATGTTTCCATGGTACCGTTTTTCTTTTCTGTTAGCCTGGGGTGGGGAGGAGCCTTCGCCTTTACTATCTCTCTCTCTCTCTCTCTCTCTCTCTCTCTCTCTCTCTCTCTCTCTCTCTCTCTCTCGACTGTATACACACACACAGGTCCGTCGCTGTTTGTTCTTCCTTGTAATCCTTCGTGTTCCTCCTCTACTATTCAGATACAAGTACATCATCGACTCCACATTATTACGCAATGCCAAAGGTCTTCAATATTATCCTAGAGGGGCAGAAGGATGTCCCTAAAGTGAGTTCCAATGCGGAAAACTTCTGCTCTTTTATAACCTTCGTCGCGACTAATATGGTAAGTTGGTTAGTTTTTTTTTTTATGTCTACGTTTTGGGAGAGAGATCAGACCGTCGCTTTTTTTTATTCTCTCCCTCTTCTTTCTTTCTTACTTTGGTTCGACTTATTTTTTGTCCTGCATCGTGGTATGTAGGTATGTAGAGGGCGGGGGGGGGGGGGGGGGATATATTTAGCGAGTGTTTTTTTCTTCACAGTAGGTATCACGCATCAGAGGACATTTTTTAAAGCATTTTGTCTTGTCGCTCAATACATTCTGAAGGTTTAGTTGGGTAGACAGAAGCTCCTTTATACGAAAAAGTGGATTACCCGGTCAGTGAAGATGCAGCACACACACACACACACACACACACACACACACACACACACACACACACACACACACACACACCAAGAAATCAAATTAAAATGTAGATATGGAGACGGGACCATACGAGTGTAGCTTAGGCCTTGTAAAATATAACTAGGTAAACACACACACACACACACACACACACACACACAAGCAGGAGACGGATGTAGGTAGTACGTTCTCAATTGCCTTCCTCACGTCTCGTCGCCTCCCGTCCCGTTAGCCGCGGATCGAGCTCAGGCAAGGGACAGGTAAGCGCGGGGGTGTCTTTCTCTTGGCCGCCCGCACCGTTTCACCGCTGGAGGGCAACAGGCGGGTCAGGGGGCAGGGCGAGAAGGTGAGTCTGTCGGCGCCTTACTGTCCGGGGTAACTTGCGACGGGAAAAGGACACTCACTTTCTCTCCTCTTCCTCGTTTGTGTGTGTGTTTGTGTTTGTGTGTGTGTGTGTGTGTGTGTGTCTGTGTGTGTGTGTGTGTGTGTGTCTGTGTGTGTGTGTGAGCCAACCCATAATGCGCCCACAAAGAGATGCCGCCCAGATGACCTCCACAACCATGACCTGACTCACCCCGAGGCCGCCCATTTTTCACACACACACACACACACACACACACACACACACACACACACACACACACACGACACCCGCAACACATCATATACCTGTCTTTATTTTACCTGCCTCTCTTTCCCCCAAACAACGAAGAGGATGAATAAACGGATGCTTAATAGAAAGAAGAAAATAAAGAGCATTGAGATAATTAGTCATCCTCACATGGAGTGCACCCCTTCCATCCCTCCCCTTCCCTTCCACCCCTTCCCCTTCCCCTTCCCTTCCCTTCCCTCCCTCCCCTTCAGTATTACATCATCACGAAACAGACACCACTAATCGCAGCGGGCCTCTAGTGGTCAGCAAGTTGCGGCGAGTGTGTGTGTGTGTGTGTGTGTGAGGGGAGGACGAGGATATGCCATACACGAGACAGCCGAGGACGTGGTGTGTCTGGCTTCAGTTTTGTAAGTTGGTTGCAACTTGCAAGTGAGGGAAGGCAGCGGGCAGGCCTACCTTCCCTCGCTACCCCGGGCCCGTTGACGTAATACAGGAATGAGATGGGTTGGTCACGCCCCCCACCTGTATCGCTCTGACCTCACCGCCATGACCTCACTGCCTGGTCTGTATAGGAGAAGGCGAGGTGATAATAGCTGATGGTGAAACACTGTAATAAACGCATCGGGACCGTCACCCTCTGAGCGAAAGGATACGAGACACCAACGAAGCGAGGGGAAAATATGTGTGATGGTGTTGCGCGGCCGCGACACCACCATCACCGCCACCACGCGACTCACCGGCGCCTCCCAGACTCCACCCACCACCACCACCACCGCCGCCACGTGACTCACAACCTCACGCCACCACCACCACCACTCCACCCATTAAGGCCACCACCCCGCCGCCCTGGGTAACACTCCACGCAGAGGAAGGGAAACAAAGGCGGCGGGAAACACGGTCACGCCCTTGTGTGTCCACCTGTGTGTTACCGCCCCAGGTGTTGCGTCCCCAGGAGCACCGCCGTGCGCCAGTGTTGCCACAGGTCCTGGCCGCCGCCGAGGGGCAGAAAGAGGCGATGATGCAAGCAATGTCTCCCAGCCCTCGGCGAGTCACTCCAGCCCTCACGGTTTCCCTTCACACAACATAAACACCTGCCTTCAGGGGTCCCATGCCCCCCCCCCCCACACACACCACACACACGCACCTCTAGAGTCTACAGGACGACCTACATTTTTATGCAACCTATGTTATACAACAGCCAGATGAAGACTACGTCATGAACTATATATATATATATATATATATATATATATATATATATATATATATATATATATATTATATATATATATATATATATATATATCCCTGTCCGTGGCCACCCATGAGCAGGACAGAGTGGGCTGGGGTGCCTGCAAGCCGCCCGTCCGTGTGGCCGCGTTGAGTCACGCCCGTGATGTGGGTCAGGCGGCGCCACCAGGAACAAACACCGCCACACAAAATTCCATCCAAGGTAGCTCCTCCGAGGAATGTGCCGGGGCGCCGCCTCCCTCAACAGCGTCCCCGCATTGGTATGACGCCTTGGCTTGCACAAACCAACACCATAACACCAGGCACCGACGAGGACGCACGCCCTGCACAGTAGGGCGCGAGGCAGTCCCAGGTGTGGAGTCTATTGACCTCCTGGGGACGGCGCGGCCTCCAGGATCCGCCGAGCAGCCTTCAGGTGAGACAACTCCTACCTGACTCCGTATCGGGTGTTACGTGGCGCCTCGCTACCCCCGTCTGTCTCCATCTGTCCGCCGAGCGCCAGGTAATGCCGCGTTTGTCTCAGGACGTCATTTATCGGAGCACAGGTGTTGATACAGGGGTGAAGGGGAGGGTGGGTGGGTGGCTGGGCGAGTGTGGGGTCAGGTTAGTGAAGGTCATGGTGTCAACATAGGTTAGGTGGAATCCTGGCCGTGGCTCCACAAATGGTAGTGGAGGCGCCAGGCCGGTGCATACCCTTGTCTCGCCTCCTGCTCCTAGCCTGCTGCTGCTGCTGCTGACCGTGTCCTCTCTCCCTCTCCCTCTCCCCTCACGCCCCTCGTCCTCTCCCTTCTTCTCCATGTATGTAACCCTCTCCCCTCTCCCTCTCCCCTTGTCCTCTCCCTTATCCTCCATGTAAGTATGTAAGTAAGTAAACACCAGTACACTCTAACATTCTGACATAATTCATTTTCACTGTCAGGTCATAAAAAAATACTCCTAAAGCTGTTTCAGTCTCGGGAATAAACTGAGGATCTCCTTTGCTCCTACTAATGCTCTTCCTCGTCTTTCTTTCCACATGAAGCAAGGCAACGACGAGTCCTTCCCTTCCCTCCCTTCACCCTTTCGATATCCATAAATGGGGAGAAAAGGTAAGTGGTCATGGCGGGAGGAGAGAAGGAGGGGGAGGAGGCTGCATCCCACAACCTTGAGCACACACGGCAGCCAGCGCTCCTACCAAGCCCCCGCCCCCCCAACCCCCTCCTTGCTCCCTCGCCGCCCTCAGCCTCGTGAATGGAAGAGAGCAGCGCATAACCCCCCCCCCCTTACTGGAAACTATGAATGGGGGACAACTCTCTTAACAGCACCAGCAGAAGCCTTCTCTCTCTCTCTCTCTCTCTCTCTCTCTCTCTCTCTCTCTCTCTCTCTCTCTCTCTCTCTCTCTCTTTTCTCTCCGCCTCATCCCTGGCTCCTCAATTACTCTCACTCACATCCAAAAAAAGACGAATACACAAACAGATGAACGAATGATACGTAAACAAACAGTCATTAGAATAAGAAGCTTGGGAGAGAATGTTTACCTAGAGATTTCAGAACAATAAACAGCGCGACAAATATGTAAATAATTGATAAAATAAAACGAAATAAAAGCTATGTAAATTATGTCTTGTAGTAAGTTTTGTCTAAATTGTGATTTTTAAAGAATATCTTGAAGTATCATGTCATTGTGAATTGGGTGAAATAGGGACTTCTAATCATTGTAACTGAAAACTGACTCCAGATTCGTGTTCAGCATGCCCGAAAACTGCTAGGAACAAATTTTTCAACAAATCTATTTTTCAAAAAATATTGCAAATTATGCAAGGGCAGATGCGCCTTGCAAAATTTGCTATAGTTTTTTTTAATAGATTTGATTGAAAATTTGTTCCTAGCAGTTTTCGGGCATGCTGAACATGAATCTGGAGTCAGTTTTCAGTTACAATGATTAGAAGTCCCTAATTCAGCCAATTCACAATGACATGATACTTCCAGGTATTCTTTAAAAATCGCAATTCAGAGAAAACTTACTACAAGACATAAAAATATGATAGGCATTGCTAGATTAGTCATTACTTCAATAATGAAAGAGAGAGAGAGAGAGAGAGAGAGAGGAGAGAGGAATATAATTAAATCTGTGTTTATGTGTGTAGGGAGGTTATGCTAACTTAGGAGTATGATAGAAGCATTACAAGGTGAAAAATATGTGTGGGTGTATAATCTAATCTTTATGTAGTAAGAAATTGATGGTTTTTGAGTTCTTATGTGTATATGTTCTAGATTAAACTGTATTGTTATTATTATTATTATCATTATTCGATAAGTGTGTGTACTTATAATTAGTATAAATAAAATGGTTTTGGTGAGTACAAGTAATACAATATGTGCTGTTTTAGCATATTTGAGTGACTTATTATTGTGTGGAGGGGCTAGAGGTAACCATCGGATAATTCGGACTTTCGGCTAATTCGACCCAGGTCTCCCCCCAATTCGTTCAAATTAGAGAGGGTTTACTATAGTCATTAAAAAAGAAAATAAATAGAAATAAAAAGATGCGTTAGCCAGCTTCTCAATTACTTGCAAGGATCGGGAGAAGACAACGCTTCCTCTGTTGCTGTAGAACGCAAGTGTAGAAATTCAATAGAGATTAAGGTGAAGAAAAGGAAGAGAGAGAGAGAGAGAGAGAGAGAGAATAGAAGAGGTAGAGAATAAGAATAGGAAATATATGAGTAGCTTAAGGTTAAAAACAATATAGATGAATCCGTTGAGAGAGAGAGAGATGTGTAAAGGAAAAAGGATAGTGGCAAGAACAGAAAGGAAAACATATCGGGTTAAATGAAGAGAGAGAGAGAGAGAGGCATAAATGAAAAAGGAGAGATACAAGAACAGAAAGGAAAACATATCGGGTTAAAGGAAGCTACAGTCCTACCTTCCCTTCCCCCATTTACACACACTTCCCTCGCCCCCCTTCGTCAGTGCAACCCATTCTCTTACCGTCACGCCCACGGGTTTCAGTTTACAACATCGGGCGAGCGTAACTTTGCTCCGAGGAAGAAATTGGCGGTATTGTTCGATGGTCAATAGATTCCATTCACTGGCTGCCCGACCGACGCCTTAAGTAGCGAGTCTTTGAGGGTCAGGCGGCAGGATTCATACCAAGCTTATTGTATCCAAGTATTGAATCATTCTCTCTCTCTCTCTCTCTCTCTCTCTCTCTCTCTCTCTCTCTCTCTCTCTCTCTCTCTCTCTCTCTCTCTCTCTCTCTCTGCTGACAATGACAATTGACAATGCTGTACCTGGAATTTGGTGCCGATATATATGTTGTACACTCGTATGGTCAGCTACATTGACTCACTCACGCATAATTTTTGCCTATATTTTTAGCATGTAAAATAAGCTTGACATGTAGACAAGTCTACCAATTATTATACGTATTCTGATGTAATAACCACTACCCTGTGGAAAATAAATGAATTTAAATTTAAAATAAATAAATGAATTTGAATTTGAACTCTCTCTCTCTCTCTCTCTCTCTCTCTCTCTCTCTCTCTCAGTTCTTTCTCTCTCTTCTCACCTGCCTCCATCTTATTCCCTTTAGCTTCGTCTTTTTCTTGATTCTTTGAACATAATTTATGCGTCACAAGCTCCATAGTATAATATTTCAGGTGTGTTTTGTATATACTTTGAACAAATAATTAGCGTGAAAATCCCAAAATCATAAGTAATAATAGTCCGGGGGTGATCCTTGTCTTCTGACTCAATTCGTTGAGTATCTATTCTCTCTAATCTCCAGGGGCTCTCTCTACTCCTCTCTCTCTCTCTCGTTTTGGTAATGTGACGCTGGTTAACTAAGATTGTTTGCTTTGAAGTAATGAGAGAGAGAGAGAGAGAGAGGGGGGGGGGGTTGAGGGAGGGGGGAAGGGTATCAGGAATGGCGCCAATAAGGAGGAGGAGGAGGTGGAGATGAGGAGGTGGAGGAGAAGTGGCATCGACTTAGTGGTGCCTTAACGCCTTGCTTGACTGGAAAAGGTTGATCATGGTCGAGAGAGAGAGAGAGAGAGAGAGAGAGAGAGAGAGAGAGAGAGAGATGGTGGCTTCCGGAAAGTTGATTGACGAAGAGAAAAACGAAAAAAAAGACAAGTTTTCCTTAGTTGTTGCCGTTTTTTTTTTTCTCTCTCTCTCTCTCTCTCTCTCTCTCTCTCTCTCTCTCTCTCTCTCTCTCTCTCTCTCTCTCTCTCTCTCTCTCTCTCTCTCTCTCTCTCAGCACTACCACCACCATCAACAACAACTAAGTAAGAAAGAAAAGTACACATACAAAAAAAAGTTATTAAAGAACCTCCAAATGACTGAGGGAGGGAAGGAAAGAAGGAATGACGAGGCATGGAAGGAGGAAGGAGGGGACCAAAGGGGTGAGAGAGAGAGAGAGAGAGAGAGGAGAGAGAGAGAGAACAGTGTCTTTAGCAAGTTTGTGAAGTTCAAGGACATGAGGCTAAAGATTCTAAGCCAAAATCGAAAGAAAAAAAAAAGTAGTCTCAAGAAAAGGGTTAGCAATACCGCCTGTTCCTAGGTCATGGCTGAGAGAGAGAGAGAGAGAGAGAGAGAGAGAGAGAGAGAGAGAGAGAGAGAGAGAGAGAGAGAGAGAGAGTACCATACGCACGCACACACGTAAGCAACACATTTTCAATGACTGCTTTTAAGGGGGCTGGCTGGCACTTTTTTTTCTACTTGAATCGCTTCTATGTGATGTAAAATATATAAACAAATAAATTAATGAATAAAATTATTGTGCAGGGTGATAGATAAGGGCTTCCAGGGGATAGAAGTGAGAGGATAGATGGCAGGGTAGGCGGGGTACGGCGTGAAGGGAAGGGCAGACGGCGGGACGAGGGGTCAGAAAGGTTACATGAGGAGTGGGGGGGGACTGACCCTGCGTAGCCTGCACCTCCCCTCCCCCCTCCTCCATTGACGCAGTTAGCCGTCGCCTGGTGGAGGGGTGGATGGCATGGGTGGTGGAAGGTTCAGGGGTGGAGGGGACAGTCCGGCGTAAACAACACCATATAGAGAGCCTCCCGCCGCAGCCACATCAAGACACACGCATAAACACGCACACATGGACGTTGTGTACACGACGAGACACGCCACACCCCATTAAGCCCCAGGAGGGATAGGGGGGGGGGCGTGGCGGGGCAGGGGGGGATAGGGATGGGGAGCGGCGCCAGAGCGAGGGAAGGGGAGGCTGGCGTCGCCCTGCCCGTCGCCACCACCATAGCCGTCGCCCCCATAAAATTGATGGCAGGTCTTGGCAGCGCCCCGGAGGGAGTAACGCGGCCTTTCTACGGCGGACGACCACGGCGGCGACGTCCTGGCGGCGGTGTCACTCTGGCTCCTCAGCGCTGACACGCCGTTGACGCCGCTGATGCCGCTGACGCCACTGACGCCGCTTCCGCCACCGCCCCGCTACCTGTCTGACGCGCCACGTGCAGCCCCCCTACACCTTCCCCTCCCTCCTGCCCTCCCTGTGCCTTAAAACCAAAACAATATCATGTTCACACATTATGTAGCAAAAGAAGAGATGACCTTCCTCCCTGCACACTCCCAGGGGCGGCAGGGGTGAGGCAGGGACGCGGGGAGGCTAAGGCGAGGCGGCGTCTCTTGGCAGGGAGCTGACCCCGCCTGGCGCCAGCGTTAAGGCCGCCCCTACGTGAATGAGACAACAAGTTACTGGAGCCAAGTGGCATTCCTCCGCCGAGCCGCACCTCCCCCGGCGACCCAGTGACGCCACCGCCTCACCCGCCACGCTGGGCAACCACGGGGGAGGGAAGGGGGGCGGAGGGAAGGAGAAGGGGGGCGGCGGGGGGGAGAAGGGAAAAACACGGTAAATAATACGACGCTTCCCACCTTGGCGCCTTCCCCCGCCTGATCACCTCCTTGATTAAGACTAGGGACGTGTGCACCTTCGTGAATCCTTCCTTATACGCTCACCCACAGTAACTAATACATAGTATTAGTTATATATTTGTTACTTTGCACCCACTCACAGCCTCACAGGTGAACGTGGCGGGAATAAAGTATGCTAAAACACCAAGAACATTGAAAAAAAGGATAGTAAAGGATAACAAGGAAATTTAGTGAAGGTAAAAACAAACAAAAGTAAACAAGGAAATTTAGTGAAGGTAAAAAGGATAGTGTAGGATAAACAAGGAATGAAATGTAGTGAAGGTTAATTTTTCCTGGAGTCGAGTTGGCGCGCCCTGACTGCATACGCGGGTTAAGGGTCTGAGCATAACAACGCGTCACTCAAGGGTCTGTTTAGTCCCCGAGGAGACCCGAACGGCGGCCACGATTCCCTCAGACCCTTCCTCGTGCCTCTTACGGGCGTTACCTCAACTCCTTCAGTAAACATAACCTTCAAATACAAGATGAGAAAGAGAAAGAGGAAAAAAAAGTTAAACCTAATCTTAATCTCCTTCGCTATGACTTGAAGGGAAGCAAGGCAGGTTTGGCTAAATATTTCTTGAATACCAACCAGATTGAGGAAAACCGGTTCGTTCCCCGCAAGACAGACGTTAACAGACGCGTTCATGGCTTCCTGCTGCTTGTCTTGACCCTTCGGCGGACACTCAATCGTCCTGTCACTACGATTGACTCATGTTTTTTCCCCATGAGTCAGTGAGTCACGATAGGGGGTGGGGACAAGGGTGAGGGGTCGAATAGGGAGGAGACAAAGGTAGACGAGGGTGTGTGTGTGTGTGTGTGTGTGTGTGTGTGTGTGTGTGTGTGTGTGTGTGTGTGTGTGTGTGTGTGGAGGAAAGGAAAGCAGGGGAGGGGAAAGAAGGGAAGGGTGAAAGCAGAGGGACTTTCTAGGGACCGGTAATTAAGCGGGATTTTTGTTACTTCTTTTTTTTTTGCCCTTGGCCAGTCCTTTGTGATGTAAAATGAAGAAGGAAATAAATAAGAGTTATTTATATGAAGTGAAAAAGTGGTTTTGACTGAATTGTCTTCTTAAGGCCACGACGCCCCTGGAGGAGGTCAAAGGCTTTCACGTGCATCCTCCTTCGGGAAAAAAATATATATTCTTCCTCCCCTATTCCATACCCCACCATGTTCTCTCTCTCTCTCTCTCTCTCTCTCTCTCTCTCTCTCTCTCTCTCTCTCTCTCTCTCTCTCTCTCTCTCCCATGTCTCCCGTGCCCTCTACATCTTCTCTCTCCCATACAATCCTCTCTTTCCTTTGTTACGTCTTCTTGTCTTCCTTCTTCCTTTGTTACGTCTTCTTGTCTTCCTTCTTCCTTCACACGCGCGCTTTTTCCCCGCAACCGCCTCAATGCTGTCTGAAGGTTGTCCTGCAGCTAACGCAACACTCAAGATCTCCAAAATACACGCCTCTTCACCATTCAGTCTAAGGCTTGCACAAGAGTCGCGCACGTGTCAGCACCAGAGCCGTAGATAGGGATCTATCTATCCCTATCTACGGCTCTGGCCAGCACATACACACCACACACACACACACACACACGACAAAAACAAAAGATTCAAGGTTACTATGCCTAATGTTGTATGTGTACTTGTTGACCAAAACACAAACACACACACACACACACACACACACACACCACACACACACACACACACACACACACACGGGGCCCAAGAGAAGATAATAAATATGTGTCATGAGGAAAAAAGTTGGTCAGTGGGTCGCATTATCTTCGAGCTGCATCGCCTTGTCGACCAAACCCCAAGAATTATTTTTTAACATTGTCCTCTTTTGATCGTTCTTTATAGATAACTTCTTCCTCTCTCTCTCTCTCTCTCTCTCTCTCTCTCTCTCTCTCTCTCTCTCTCTCTCTCTCTCTCTCTCTCTCTCTCTCTCTCTCTCTCTCTCTTGACCACTACAATCGTCATAAACACGTCGAGAAAACTCAAATCTGAGAAAGACAATATCCATGTTTTTACCGACAAAAAAGGAAGACAAGTAAAGGAAGCAGGAAAGGAGGAGATAAAAAAGTGGAAGGAATTTCAAGGAGAAAGGAAGGAAGAAAGTATGTGGTAAGAAACAAAAAAGTGAGTCAGTGATGGAGGGTGTAGGAAAAGGCAGAAGAAAGAAAGGAAGGAAGAAGTAAAAATGGGTGGTGGAGGAATAGGAGTCGAAGAAAGTTCTGTATACGCCAACCCACCCACCACCCAAAAAAAATCTAAAAAAAAAAAAACTAAAAACGTGTCTGAGAATAGCCTACCTTGCGTTTCTAATCCCCCCCCCCTCCCACACCTACGACCTCCAAGCCTTGAAGACGTGACCACGACTATAAAGGCGGGGCAGGAAGAGCAAGGTCGTTCGTGGAAGGAGTTCGTTCGGTCGTTCGTGGAAGGAGTTGGAACATGAGTCAAGAGTTCGTCGGTTAGTCGGTTGCTTCACACTGCCTCAAAAAGTTATGAAAGGGTGATGTGTTTTTGGGGGGAGAGGATGTGCTTGAATGAAGAGAAGGAGGAGGAGGAGGTGGAGGAGGAGGATAAGTAGGAAAGGAGATAAAGAGTGTTGCCTGAAGGATAAATGAAGCAGAGGGACATCTTGTAAGAGGCAAAAGAGGAAGGGAGAGAGGTACGACTTGATGGGTATTCGGTAAGAGGCGGAAGACATGGATAAAAAATTGGGTTGGGGTTGGTATAGAAAAGCGGCGTCTCGATAGAACCTGGCGCCTTCCCGGAAACACTGGTGAGAGGCGCCACAATTTTTCCAAACACTACCGTCATTCAGAGGCTCCTCAGTGAAGGGCGGCATTCCAGGGGCTCTCACATGCAGTTCCGGAGGCCGCAAAGTAAGCTTTTAGCGGATTTGAGACTGATATCTTGAGGTAAAATTTATGTCTTGAGTATCAAAAGGAAAAACTTCTGTGTCTTGATTAATTTGAAACTCTAAAACAACGTGATTTTATTGATACATAGCAGATTTGAACCTAATATCTTAAGGCAAAATTTATATCTCCAATATCTAACGGGAGAGTTCGGTGTCTTAATTAATTTGAGAAAACTCTACAATAACGTCATTTTATTGATACATAATGCAAAACTGCGGAGACTTTGTGCTAAAAACAATAACCGTATCATTAAACCTCATCATCCATCACTTCATCATCAAACTATCATTAAAGCTAATCTATCTTGATTCTAAGAGGCAAAATTTTCAACACCTTTGAAGAAACGCACATTCGCCCAAAAAATTTCTCATAACTAAAAAAATCCACTTTTATGATGCCACGTCCGCTATATATACACTACCTGAAAATATTTGTGGAACGGCAGTCGCACAAAAAGCTACAACAATGATCCTCTCGCCTTTTCTTCGTCGGCTGCACGGCGTCGAGGCTCTAAAAATACAACTCAAAGACGCCGAACCACATGAAATACTGAAGCCACGACGACGGGGAGACAGTAGGAGGGACATCGGACATTACCTCGGGAACAAATGGCAGGACCGAGAGAGGAGTTAAGGAGCGAGAGAAAGGAGGGAGAGGAGAGGGGAGAGAGGAGAGAGGGGGGAGAGTGAAAGGAGAGAGTGGAGATGAGAGAGGGGTAAAGGAGAGGAGAGGGGGAAGCGAAAGGAGACATTTTACGATATGAGATATGGAATAGCGAGGAAAAATATATGAACGATTTAAGGAAGCGAGAAAGGAAGGGAACGGAGGCGAAATATGAAAGAGGGAAGCTGTAAAATGCGCGGCGTCCTCGAAAGGCTGGGAGGAGGAGGCGGAGGCACTTGTTTTGATTGTCTGCAGGTGTTGAGGAAGACTCGCAGGGCGCCGCTGAGCCTCTCCTGAAGTTGCGTCCATCATCTGTATTATTCTTCCACGTCAATTTAATTATTTTCCTGTGTTTTCTTACCGACAGCAGTGAAGGAGAGAGAGAGAGAGAGAGAGAGAGAGAGAGAGAGAGAGGAGAGAGAAGAGAGAGAGAGAGAGAGAGAGAGAGAGAGAGAGAGAGAGAGAGAAGAGAGACGAGAGAGACAGAGAGAGAGAGAGAGACAGAGAGAGAAAAAAAGCGAGAGAAATGACAGCACTACGTCACTAATGGGTGTAAGAAAGAACAACCATTCACCCCCCCACCCTCCCCTCCCAGGCGGCAGAAAGGCGCCACCACGTTCAAACAAAGAGGAAAACAAAACACCCCCCTGAGCATGCGAATATTTCCATCTGAAGGGCCTCCTGTAGAAGTAGGTCGCGTTAGTATGTCTCTTCGCGCCGCCCTCTGCCTCCTCCCCCCCTGATTGGCCGACACCCGGGTAGCGGAGGTCCCTCATTGGGTACCTGAGTAAGTGGTTCATGATGGCCATTGGCTGACGTAACACAAACAATACCTCGGTTAATCAACGCCATACACACATGCCCTTGTGGCCCTGAGAGAGAGAGAGAGAGAGAGAGAGAGAGAGAGAGAGAGAGAGAGAGAGAGAGAGAGAGAGAGAGAGAGAGAGAGACGCCCACTATTATGTAAGGCCTGGCAGCGGCTTCTCCAGGTCATGTCTACCCTGGTGGCCGCCTCAGATCATGTCACGCCCCGTCACGAGAGTAAGCCTAAGGTTGGTCCCAGAGAGTCCTACAGTCCTAGAGGTCCTTGAGTAAGCCCGAAAATGTGGCACGAAAAGCTGATTTTCGCCAC
>JACEEZ010005560.1:114770-144770 GCA_016584305.1 Chionoecetes opilio | reverse complement strand
TAAGAAGAAATATGACCATGAAGTCTCTGAATGCAAAATATATGTAAATGACATCATAATAAAGGATAATCAGGTTTTAGTAAGTCTCTCTCTCTCTCTCTCTCTCTCTCTCTCTCTCTCTCTCTCTCTCTCTCTCTCTCTCTCTCCTCTCTCTCTCTCTCTCTTTCTCTCTCTCTAAGGTAAAAACACAAAATTTACAAAATCCTAAAGTGCAAAGTTAACAAATCCTAAAGTGCAAAGTTCTTCGTTCTCTCTCAAACTAAGGTAAAAACCAAAATCCGAAAAAGCTGTACACTCTCTCTCTCTCTCTCTCTGTCTCTCTCTCTCTCTCTCTCTCTCCTCTCTCTCTCTCTCTCTCTCTCTCTCTCTCTCTCTCTCTCTCTCTCTCACGTAACCCCCCCCCTCTCAGATACCAGGAAGCCGATCGCCAAAGTAAGATGGTTATGAGTAAGGCAAACAGACAGCCGACAACAGACAAGATCATCCCTTCTCCGCCTCTCCTAGCGGTGGCGCCGGCGGGAGGCTGAGCGGCGCGGCGTGACTCCATGGCAGGAACTTAACACCCGGTCTGTAGCCACGCCATAAGGAAGGGCTCAGAGCGATACACAAACATGAATCGATAGTGTGTGTGTGTGTGTGTGTGTGTGTGTGTGTGTGTGTGTGTGTGTGGTAATGATGCGAAAGAGCTGATGTGTTGTTTTTTGCCGCCTTTTTTCCCGCTTGTTTATTTCGGGATTTTCCTTTTTTTTTGAAGCGGTGGTGATGAGGGTCATTGTTTTTTTTGTTTGTTTTCTATTGTTATTTTCGGTCTGTTTTTGTTGTTGTTGTTTGTTGTTATTTCCGCTCTAGTTTCTTTTCGCAATATTTGTTTTGATTTAAATTTTTTTCTGTCTGTCTATCAATCTGTCTATTTGTCCCCCCCCCTCTCTTTCTCTCTCTTAATTAAACAAGTTCATCAAAATACTACACAAACAAGACAAAAAAAACAAAAAACCTATTAACTTCGGTGTAAAAGACGGAACAACAACCAAAGCATCAACATTATCAACTCTTTTTAAAAACTTCCCTTAACTAACTTCAAAAAGTAAAAAAAAAAGAATCCAAAAAAATGCAAAAAAACACGAAAAATAAAAAAATTGGCTCAAGAAATAGAACAACGCTTAACTGCTTAACTACCACCTCGTCTAACAACCTCTTTAAGGATGTAACAAAGACGAGAAATAAGTCAGTTCAAGCACCACCAGCACCTTCCCTACGCCTTCAATAGTTTGCACATGAATAAGACTCGCAATGAAGCCAAAGTCGCCAGCAAGCAGAAAATTAAAACAAACCATAACGACTTCAGAACTTCAAGAGAAATATAACCACGAAGTCTCTCAATGCAAACTCTATGTAGACACTATAATAAAAGATAATCATGTTTTAGTAAGTCGCTCTTTCCACCCGTCAGTCGCAGGGCACGGTAAATAAATAAAAACGGCAAAATAAATTAATAGAACAACACTTGACTACAACATCGTCTTACAACCTCTTTAAGGGTGTAACAAAGACGAGAAATAAGACAGTTCAAGCATCCCCATCTCCTTTCCTCCTCCCACTTATGCCGGCCACCTCACATCAGTCGCAGGGCACGGTGAATGAAGGCGTTGTGAGGGGCCTCTAAGTGGTCGTCGGGGCATGCCAGGCACTCGGGAACCTTGCCTGACACTGCTATCAGCCTTCGTCATCTACCTCACCCCGCCGCCCTTCCAGCTCTCTTGACCTTGGCGGCAAAACAGAAAGAAAAAAAAAACACGCGCCCTCAAACCCTCTCGCGCAAAGAGGTAATAAAAATACAAGACGTCAGTGTTACCAGATGAGACTGTGTGTGTGTGTGTGTGTGTGTGTGTGTGTGTGTGTGTGTGTGTGTGTGTGTGTGTGTGTGTGTGTGTTGTAATTGTTACCAATAGGAGGGAGGGAGAGGAAGGGGAGAGGAATATGGTAGGAAGGAGGAGGGAGAGAAGAGGGGAAGGAATATGATGGAGGAGGAGGGAGGAGGGAAAGCGTGGTTCAGGGCGACGGTCAGGGTAGCTAACGGTGGTGTGGAGGTCACTTGGTCTTGGTGTTTAGGTCTTGGTCTTCTTGAGGTCATTTTGTCTTGGTGTTTAGGTCTTGGTATTCTTCTTCTTCTTGTGGCCTTTGACGCTTAATATCGCTTCATAGGTCCTCTTCAAACTTCGTCTCCTTCGTTAACAAACTTGTCAACTCTTCCCTTGGCTATTTCACCTGGGATGCTAAAATAGTTTCATTAGTTTTGGGAGTAATTAGTTTTGGTGTGGGAGCTTCTGTCCCGCCTACAGGTAAGTACAGGTGCGGCCTTTTTAACGGCACTCTCCCTCTGCTCGCGCCGCGGTAAGAAACAGTTTAGCAGAATGTGATGCGGCGGCGCCCTTCCCGTGGCCGCGGCGGGAGAGCGAAGGTCACCGCCCATTACACGCCCCTGAAGGCCGCAGTGTTGCCATCCTGAGGGCATGAAGGTCGCTGCTACACCATATTTGTATAGGTACGGGAGCAGCGTTACCAAGTTTGCTATGTAACCACCACCCTCTGCTTGACACCGCAGCGTTGCCAATGCCGCGCTCCAAAAAAGGCAGGAGTGTTGGGGGCAAAAAGCAGCTTTGAAACCTCTGCTTACAAGTGAAGGGAGGCAGGGTTGGGCGTCTACCCTTTGACCTCCTGTCCCCCAGGCCGACCTGTAGCATGCCACCTGTAACCTGACCTGACCCCAAAGTCACCACACAGCAGCGCATCGAGTAAGAAAAGAAGACAAAAAAAAGGAGAAAAAACCCCTCATAAGGTCTGCTACAAGTGAAAAGTTGTCTCGTTCTTACACACACACACACACACACACACACACACACACACACACACACACACACACACACACACACACAACACACAACACACACACACACACACACAAGGTTTGGGTAGGGAGGGGGGTAAGGTAAGGAAGGAATGAGACGTCTAATAGTGATGACGGCATGAAATCTTACACACAGACAGACAGACATTGCTGACAGGAGGAACACAACGTCAGATCGCCACCACAAACCCATCAACACAATGTATCTTTCTGGCTGCACGTGTCTTATCAACCCTGGCACTCGAGGAGGAAGAGACATAGCTTATGAGAAGAAAAAAAATCAGTCGTAAGAAGAAATAAAAAGTTAATCTGTGAGTCAAATGAGAAAGTGACGCAAAGGACGACAGACGAGATGCCACCGAGGAGCCATTAGAGTGTGGCGACGGCTTGTTTTTTGTGGGTCTGGTGCATCTATTCGCAATGGGAAAGGTCAGAGTACTTCAGCCTTTCCCCCTGCCCCTACCTACCCTCCACTGTACAACGAACCATGTGAACTGCATCTCTCTCTCTCTCTCTCTCTCTCTCCTCTCTCTCTCTCTCTCTCTCTCTCTCTCTGTGATGTTATGTGAGATTTCTTGAATGTTTATCAGGCAGGCTTCACAATGACAAGCACTGCCACGCCTCATCTCCCGCCCAGTAATCAGCAACACATAAACTAACACGGAGCAACTGTTCAATGAAATCTTAATTGTTTCACACGTCAGATGCACAAGGAAAACTTTTATGTATTTCCGGATGTGAATAAAGTGGATGGGTGAGGGAGGGAGGGAGGGAGGGAGGGAGGGAGGGAGGAGGGAGGGAGGGGGGGGGGGGTAGACGCGCCACTGTTTACCTGTCAGGCATAAGTCACCCAAAGTGCAAGAGGAAGTATTTACCACTGGGGGGCCGCGGTTGTCGTACCCGAACCCTGGGTCTGCTTTGGAAACAGTCCACACACTCGAAGATTTCCATGGCAGCCGCCTGGGCCCAGCGGCGCCGCGATCTCCACAAGTTCTTCGTTTTTACTGTCCCTCGCTGCACCTCGACCGTCACACTGCAGCTTCCGCCTCCCAGGTGAAGGTTGCTTCTCATGGAATCACTTTGGCCTCACCAGCTGTGTGAGGCTGCCGTCCAAGCACCAATCTTGGCTGCGAGCGACACACCAGCAGCTCGACGTGGCCGCTGCACCAGGCACTGCACTCACTCTGCGCTCCGCTCGGCGTGTCACGGCGCACCACCGCACGTGAGGCGCCTCTCACACCACCAAGGAACCACAACGCACCACTCAAGGCTTGCTTCTGCCTCACAAGTATTTCCAAGTTGCACTAAAAGTTCAAAACCACAATAAACATCGAGCGAGAAGTCAACGCGAGAATGTATCGGGAGTGTAGACCATCCGTCCCACGCAGACTTCTCCAGCCAACTGCTTCGTGCGCGTTGTCGGCGGCGAGTAAGTGACTTATGGTGGAGGAAGCTGCCGCTGACCCCGGTTGGCCGACAGAGACAGACAGACTACGGGCCCACACGGTGAGCTCTGGGGAGTACAGGCGCCGACTGGGGTGGGTTGAGGGGCAGAGTCGGGCGCCAGTTGTCCGACCTCGGGCTGGGAGTCAGGCGGGAGGAGGCGTATACACCCGGGTTCCCCTCCCCTCTACCTCCCGGCCCCGCTACCCCCGGCACACCACCTGCTCTCATTTTGGCCACTCTGCCCCACACCTTTGGCTGCTCGGTGACGTTTGAGGCGGGTGCAGCCGCAGACGGGGCGGGAGGCGGTCCGTGCGTCCCTGGGGAGCCTCGGGGCACTGAGTAAATGTTGTGTCTGGAGAGGTAAACAGGAGAGAGCAGCGGGCGCCACGTACACACTGTTGTTCCCACGTGGGGCGGGACGGAGGGGGAGGGAGGAGAATGTTGTGAGTGGCGTTCCCTCAGCGGCACGTGCCTTCCCCTCCCCGCCCTCTGCCCCGCTAGACACCCATGCCCGCCCAACGCCCTCCCACAGCTGCGTCGCCTGCTGTGCTGTGTGGGAGACCAGACGACTGCACACACACACAAAGCAGCCATAAACAGGTTCGTCATACCTGGCACGGCGCGGCACAGAGACGCGGCGCCAACATGACCGTCATAATGTATTCACTCGGGCGAGCCAATGACACTGCATCATGATAACTTAATTCAGAATAATAAAGGAAGATACGCCTTTCATCTCTACTTGGAAAACATACTTGTGTCAATCTACACCAGGAAATGCCACCGCCGTGTCACTTACTACCACCCCGTCACCACAACAAGCTCTAGGGACACCACACGCCAACACACACACACACATACACGCCCCTACAACCCCCACCTTCACCCATCCGTGCAGGGACCAGGAAGAGGAGGGGGCAGAGGAAGAAAGGGGAGAAAAGGCAGAAGAAATGGGGGAAGAGATAGGAGAAGAAATGGGGGAAGAGGTAGGGAAGAGGCAGGGGAGCGAGGTAGGGGCGTGATAGGTTCTGATGCAAGGAGATCAGACGAGGGGCGTGCCGTGGGCCGTGGGTGGCGAGGCAGGGGCGCCGTGGGGCCTTATCTGTGGCGCCGTGATGGCAGAACCAGAAGCCGCAGCGACGCCTCATTACCCGCGACTCTGATCTGGGATTAAACTCTCCCCACACACTCCTCTTTCTCCTTCTAATCATCTGGCGGCGTCCTCGCGGGAACCACCACACACCGCACCCTCGACAGTCTCGTCTCCAGCGCCCCCAACACCACATAACAACCCCAACACACACCATAGTACACCCACAACACCACATAACACCCCCAACACCACCACATTACACCCCCAACACTATATTACACCCCCAACACCACATAACACCCCTACAACACCACATGACAACCCCAACACCACATAGCATCCCAACACCACATAACAACCCCAACACCACATAACACCCCCAACACCACATTACACCCCCAACACCACATAACACCCCTAACACCACATAACAACCCAACACCACATAACACCCATAACAACACCACATAACAACCCCAACACCACATAACACCCCTAACAACACCACATAACACCCCCAACACCACATAACACCCCCAACACCACATTACACCCCCAACACCACATTACACTCCCAACACCACATAACACCCCCAACACCACATAACACCCCCAACACCACATTACACCCCCAACACCACCACATTACACCCCCAACACACCACATTACACCCCCAACACCACATAACGCCCCCAACACCACATAACACCCCCAACACCACATTACACCCCCAACACCACCACATTACACCCCAACACCACATTACACCCCAACACCACATAACACCCCCAACACCACATAACGCCCCCAACACCACATACACCCCCAACACCACCACATACACCCCCAACACCACATTACACCCCCAACACCACATAACGCCCCCAACACCACCACATTACACCCCCAACACCACATTACACCCCCAACACCACATAACACCCCCAACACCACATAACGCCCCCAACACCACATTAACCCCTAACACCACCACATTACACCACCAACACCACATTACACCCCCAACACCACATAACGCCCCCAACACCACATAACACCCCCAACACCACATAACACCCCCAACACCACATTACACCCCCAACACCACACATTACACCCCTAACACCACATTACACCCCAACACCACATAACACCCCCAACACCACATAACGCCCCCAACACCACATTACACCCCCAACACCACCACATTACACCCCAAACACCACATAACGCCCCCAACACCACATAACACCCCCAACACCACATTACACCCCCAACACCACATTACACCCCCAACACCACATAACGCCCCCAACACCACATAACACCCCCAACACCACCACATTACACCCCCAACACCACATAACGCCCCCAACACCACATTACACACAACAACCCCCAACACCACATTACACCCCTAACAACACCACATAACACCCCCAACACCACATTACACCCCTAACACACCACATAACACCCCAACACCACATAACACCCCCAACACCACACCACATTACACCCCCAACACCACATAACGCCCCAACACCACATACGCCCCCAACACACACATAACCCAACACAATAGCCCCAACACCACATTACACCCCCAACACCACCACATTACACCCCCAACACCACATAACGCCCCCAACACCACATAACACCCCCAACACCACATAGCACCCCCAACACCACCACATAACAACCCCAACACCACATAACACTCCCAACACCACATAACACTCCCAACACCACATAACACCCCCAACACCACATAGCATCCCCAACAACACCACATAACACCCCCAACAACACCACATAACAACCCAACACCACATTACAACCCCAATTATCCCAACACCACATTTAAACACACACAAATCTAAGCCGTGATAATCCACTCTTAACGCTAATCTCCTTGCTTAGCGTATCTGCTTCCGCTGTCAATCATAAATAGTAGCACACAGTCACACCCTCACCGCTCCCCCCCCCTCCCCCCCACCCACCCCTAGTTCTCTCTCTCTCTATCTCCTTAATTCTTTAGTTCTCTCTCTATCTCATTTGTTTTTCTTAATCTTATGTTCTTCATGCTATCTTCATTATTTTGCTCTTTATTTGATTTCATTTTCTCTTCTTTTCCTTCCCCCTTCCCCTCCACCAACCCCTCACTCTCCCATCTCGATTACTCTCGCCGCCGTTCAAGAGTTTCCGCGGCATTTAAAAGTCTCTCGCGGTGTAATTAAAACTGCACTTATCACCCCATTTTAAGCCCTTTTACTCCCTTACTTTAATGACTTGACACGCCCTATTGACAGGGAATGGAATACTTATGGCTTATTTCTAATATAACCCTTTTTATAGACCCTTATTTATACCCTTTATATACTCTTTTTTTTACTCTTCATATTCTTTACTCTTTCGGTTGTTTTTTTGCTTTTTGCTTTTCCCAAATTGTGTTCAAAGTTGGTTGTATTTTTGTTTTGTTTTTCCCAAGTTGTTGTGTTTAAAATTGGTTGTCAACATACTTATTGACTCCAAACACGTACTTACAAACAAACAAACTGGCGTACTGTACATTCTACGCACTTATTATACTATTATTTACTAGTCTCTTGCATGTTTTAATATATTTTTTTGTGGTAAGACTAGTTAGGTGTGACGCAGCGAGACAAGACAGCAAATTATCCTAAATGGTGTGTGTGTGTGTGTGTGTGTGTGTGTGGTGTGTGTCTGCACCCTTAACACCTACCAAAGAGAAATTAGGTTGTAAACATTGGTGGAGGGATGACGTTGACCTTCTCCCCCCTTCCCCCCTCCTCCCTTCCCCTCCTCCCCCACACAGACGGACCCCTTCTGCTATCTTACTCTGGCGCCAGCTGATTCCTCGCCCCCCCAACCCCCCCAATCCCCCTCCCCAGATCTGACTCCCTCCCCTCCCTACCCTTCTCTTCCCTTTCCTCCCTTCCCTTCCCTTCCCTTCTCTTTCTCCATCCCTCCCTTTCCTTTCCTTCCCTTCCCTTCCCTTTCTTTCCCCATCTCTTCCTTCCTTCCTTCCTTTATCTCTCCTATTTATCTCTCCTACTTACAATACTTCCCTCCCTTCCTTCACCCCGATAACTTCCCTTCTCTTCCCTTCCCCCCCTTTCAGCATCCTTCCTCTATTCCTTCCTTTCTTTCTTTCCTTATCTCTTCGACTTACAATACTTCCCTCCCCTTTCCTCCTTCCCTTCCCTCCCTCTATCCCTTCCTTCCTTTTATTAGCTCTCCTCCTTACGATACTTCCCTCCTTCCTTTACCCCTATCACTTCCCATCTCTCTCCCATCCCATCCTTCCCTTCATTAATGCAGCTTATTACCTCTCCCCTCCCTTCTCCCCTTCCATAAATGGCTCACGGAAAGGGTGAATATTTCGTGCATTGTCCTTCAGACCTCCTTCGTACTAACCAATCCCTTCCTGATCGTCTCTTCTTCCTCTTCCTCGCCTCTACACACACTCTTCCTATTCTTCCTGTTTCATCGTAGTCTTCCTTGTCTCCGACCTCCTCCTCCTCCTCCTCCTCCTCCTCTTTTCCTTCTTTCTCCTCACTGCATTGAAAAGTTTCCTCTTCCTCCTCCTCCTATTTGTCCTCCTTTCCTACTCCTTATGGGATCACAGTGATGTCTCTGATCCTCCTCCTCCTCCTCCTCCTCCTCTTCCAGGGATCGTATCAGTTTAGTCCTCCTCCTCCTCTCCTCCTCTCCTCCTCTCTCTCCTCCTCTCCTCCTCCTCCTCCTCCTCCTCCTCCGCCTCCTCCTCCTCCTCCTCCTCCTCATAAATCAATTGCAAGTTATCTAAGGAGCAATTAATGTCTTACTGGTTTTTTCTCTCTGGCGTCGTGTCTCTGTGCTACAAAAGCTCCACCATCTCTTACGTATTTCTCTCTCTCTCTATATATATATATATTCATTTATTGATTATTAATTCATATATTTACATTTATTCACACGCATATTTGAGTAAGGGGACATTGTTTATCTTTGTCACTACTACTAACTACTACTACTACTACTACTACTACTACTACTACTACTATTACTACTACTACTTCTACTACTACTACTACTACTATTACTATTACTATTACTACTACTACTACTACTACTACTACTACAACTGTTATTTTTTAAGGGCAGGTAAGATCACATAACTAATTAATTTTGTCTGACTGTCTAAATGTGTCAATATTTATCAAGTTCGGATTATTTCTACAGTCAATATTACAGACTGTTGATTCTATTGAGGTGATATAACATAGATCAATAGTTACTTTACCCCCATCAACCCGAATTATATACTCTCTCTCTCTCTCTCTCTCTCTCTCTCTCTCTCTCTCTCTCTCTCTCTCTCTCTCTCTCTCTCTCTCTCTCTCTCTCTCTGTGGTGAGAAAAAAATAAAGCAAATTACCAACACAAAACTTGCTACATTTCAAAACACACACACACACACACACACACACACACACACACACAACACTATGACAACTCTATCTAGTATATGACAAGCCCGAACCTCGACCCACATCTAGAAGTGGACGAAAATGGCTACAAACTACAATGCTAAAATGACAAAACAACATCTTCTTCACTTAGGCTCTCAGTCATGACATCTGCAGGACACGAACCCTGGCTCGCTGCGGCCCCCCTACCACTCCACCACTCCCCTCCCCCCTCCCCCCACACTGTCTGCCACCATCACTCACTCACTCAGTTATGTCAGGAAAGTAAGAAGAGAGAGAGATGAGGAGGAAGAAGGCGATGAAAAAGAAGGAAGAGGAGGAGGAGGAGGAGGAAGAAGAGATTGAAGAAGGCAGAAGAGGAGGAGGAAGGCGATGAAAAAGAAGGAAGAGGAGGAGGAGGAGGAGGAGGAAGAGAATGAAGAAGGCAGAAGAGGAGGAGGAGGAAGAAGAGACTGAAAAAGAAGGCAGAAGAGGAGGAGGAGGAAGAAGAGAATGAAGAAGGAAGAGGAGGAGGAGGAAGAAGAGAATAAAGAAGAAGGCAGAGGAGGAGGAGGAGGAAGAAGATAATAAAGAAGAAGGCAGAAGAGGAGGAGGAGGAAGAAGAGATTGAAGAAGGCAGAGGAGGAGAATAAGATAAGAGGAAGAAGTGGAAAAAATCTAATAATAATAATAATAAATAATAATAATAATAATAATAATAATAATAATAATGATGATGATAACAAACATAATATGAGTGAGAATAATAAGAATGTTTTTAAGTATAGACGTGTACTGCATTTTTTGTTCTCTCTCTGTTGCTCGCTTTTCACACTTTGCTCAGTTAAGTTAGCATAAACAAGGCAAGATTACGTACTTAAACACAACTTACAACACACACACACGAAAAAAACATACATTTTTGTGTTATTTTTTAGTGAGTGAAAATTGTATTACTTCCATTACGAATACAAAAAAATCTGAAGAAAAAAAAATCTTATCTCCGTCTTCGAAATTAGTCAACACACACACATAAAAAAATCATATACATTTTCGTGTTTTTTTTATTTGAGGTGAGGGAAAATTGTATGACTTCCATTACGAATACAAAAAATACAAAATCTGAATATCTAAAAAAAATCGTATCTTGGAAGTTCTTAGAAAATATTATCTTTCTACTACTACTACTACTACTACTACTACTACTACTACAACTACTACTACTAACTACTACTACTACTACTACACTACTACTACTACTACTACTACTACTACTACTACTTCTTCTTCTACTACTACTACTACTTCTATTACTACTACCTTTATTACTACTACTACTACTACACTACGACTACACTACTACTACTACTACTACTACTACTACTACTACTACTACTACTACTACTATTACTACTACTACAAAATATTGATAGTAGCGAATAGGAACAAAATTGGATACAAAGAAGAAAAAGTACATGACCAGCTCCCGCCACAAGAGGTCAGATAAGGCACGCGTGACCTTGAGGGCCTGAGTGACCCCTCTGACCACACAACGCAACAACAACAATATAAACGTACGTGACGCGAACAATTTAAAACCATCACGAGAAAATGACACACACACACACACACAAAAAAAACAAAAAAACAGTAAATAGCTAAAACAGTAAAACTATAACAAAAGAGAAGTAAAAAAAAAGCTAAAAAAAAAAAAGCTGAAAAAAAGAGAAATCAGTAAAAAGCTAAAATAAATAATAATAATAATAATAAATAAATAAATGAAAAAACAAGTCGGTAAAATGCTAAAAAAAAAAAAAATTTGCATGATAACCTAAACAGTCCGTAGAAACCTAAACAAATATAAATAAAAAATAAAAATATATATAAAAAAGGGAAAAAAGAGAACAGTCCGTCAAAAACGTACCATTAAGAAACGCTGACGATGTGACTTTACGTTGCCTGACCGATATAATAAGTTGGTCTGATCCGCGTGGCGCCACTATAACCAGCTCCCCCCCTCCACCCACACCTCCCCCACCTCCTATCACTGCCCCCTCCCACCCCCCATTCCCCTCACTCTTGTCTCTCTTCCTCCTCTCCAATCACCACTACTACCTCCTCCACCTCCTCCAGTAGCTACTTCAGAGGTTCATTCACAGTGTCCTTGCAGCCTCCTCCTCCTCCTCCTGTCTTCCCTCTTCTTCCACCTCCTCCTCTCCCTACCTAACCCCACTTTCGGTTCACACACACATCGTTATAACATCTCTCTCTCTCTCTCCTCTCTCTCTCTCTCTCTCTCTCCTCTAGCAAACAGTGACTAGCCGGATGTTTTTTTCCATTTTTTCTCTTCCCCTGGTCTCAAAAAGGGGTGAGAGATGAGAGGGAAAGAGGGGGAGAGAGGGTTCGCCAGGTACACCCTCCTTCCCCCTTACCTGTATGAGTCCTAAAGGTGAGCAAGAATTTAGGGAGGGGGTCACATGAATACCTTTTGACCCCTTTCTCTCTCCCCTCTACCCCTCCCCCCCTCCCTTCTCCCTCCCTCCCTCCTTCCTTTCCCCTCTGACTCATGGCTTTCTCTCCATTCCTCCCTGACGCCATGACCCCTCACCTCCCTCCCTCCCCTCACTCCCCCTCCCTCTCACTTTTCTCTCCATTCCTGCGTTGCCCCCCCCCCCCGCCACTGACCTCCGACCTCCGACCTCCGACCTCTGACCTCTATCCTCCTTTTGGCATTCTGTTGAATATATTTTTCCGTGTGTGTGTGTGTGTGTGTGTGTGTGTGTGTGTGTGTGTGTGTGTGTGTGTGTGTGTGTGTGTGTGTGTGTGTGTGTGTGTGTGTTCCTTGGCTAGTATCTTTCTTTTTTGAGGGAGGTTACCATACTTGTCTTATTCATGTTCTTGTTGTTGTTGTTGTTTGTTGTTGTCTTTGTCCTGTTCTTGTGTGACGTGTTTGTTACCTGTTGTTGTTGTTGTTGTTGTTGTTGTTGTTTAGTTCTCTTTGTTCATTGGTTTGTTCTTATTTCATGTCTTTGTCCTTCGTCTTTTATTATTATTTTTTTTTTTTATTGTTTGGTTCTCGTAGTTTATATGTCTGTCTTGTCTGTCTGTCTGTGTGTGTGTGTCTTATAATATGTCTGTCTGTCCTGTCTGTTTGTCTACTGTCTGTGTTTGTTTCGTCTAAAGTCTCTCTCTCTCTCTCTCTCTCTCTCTCTCTCTCTCTCTCTCTCTCTCTCTCTCTCTCTCTCTCTCTCTCTCTCTCTCTCTGGCGCCAGGACGTGAAGGCTTGTGTTTCCTCCAACGGCGACGGCGAGGCACGGAGGAAAAGAGGGGAAAGAGAGGGCAGAGAGGGGAGAGGGAGAGGGGAAAGGCCGTAGAATATAAGCCACAACCCATAAAGCACACTGAGCATTACGTCTTGGTAGGAATTCCGTCTTTCTGGCCATCAAACCCTCTAATGTTGTAAGGAGAGAGAGAGAGAGAGAGAGAGAGAGAGAGAGAGAGGAGAGAGAGAGAGAGAGAGAGAGAAATGGGGGGTTAAGGGGATTTGTGGCGCCTGTAACCCCCCTTCCCTCCCTCCCCCTCCTCCTTACTTCCCTTTTTGTGGTTTTGTTCTCTCTCTCTCTCTCTCTCTCTCTCTCTCCTCCTCTCTCTCTCTCTCTCTCTTGTCAGAATTCTCTCTTTCTCATCCTCAGTCTGTTCTCTCCTCTTCTCTCCTCTCCTTTCTCTCTTGGGTAGAAAAAATTTTGTGTTGAAATCGCCAGTGTGGAGTGTCACCCATACTGATTTAGGGTGACCTGGGATGACCTTTGAGGGGGGGGGAGGGTTAGGGGATGACCTTATGGGCGTAGAGAGGAGGAGGAGGGAGGGAGGGAGGGAGGGGAGGGTAAGAAGAAAGTGGGAAAGTACTGTACACGAAAAAAAAGTTTACTCCTGCGGGATTCCTTATTTGAGAGAGAGAGAGAGAGAGGAGAGAGAGAGAGAGAGAGAGAGAGAGAGAAGAGAGAGAGAGAGAGAGAGAGAGAGAGAGGTGTGTTCCTTTTACAGTACCTTTGACTTATAGTTACCTCTTGCTAGTCTCTCTCTCTCTCTCTCTCTCTCTCTCTCTCTCTCTCTCTCTCTCTCCTCTCCTCTCTCTCTCTCTCTCTCTCTCTCTCTCTCTCTCATTCTTTCTTTGTAATGTCTTTTGTTGCATGGAATAAGTTTTCAAGAGTCGCAGTTACAGTAGAGAGAGAGAGAGAGAGAGAGAGAGAGAGAGAGAGAGAGAGAGAGAGAGAGAGAGAGAGAGAGAGAGAGAGTCATTAGCAGCAAGCCGAAGAGAATCATAACCTTATACCAAAACCCAAGATCCTTTTTACTCTATTTCGTCCATAATCTTCCATCTCTTTGTTTCCTTCTTCCCTTTCCTCTAATGCTCTTCACCACTCCTTCAACTCCTCCCTTCGTCTGTCTGTCTATCTTATTCCTCTCCTCCATCCACCTCCTTTATTACCTTTTCCCTTAGCCCCTCTCTTCTATGTCTGCCTATCACTGCTACTCCCATTCCTAAGTTTCTATTTGTACCCCTCCATTCCTCTCTCCCTTTCCTTCCCTTTTCTAAGTCTCCTTGTCTCTCTGTGCCCCCCCCCCCTTTTCTAAGTCTCCTTGTCTCTCTGTGCCCCCCCCCTTTTCTAAGTCTCCTTGTCTCTCTGTGCCCCCCCCCCCCTTTCCCTCCCTTTTCTAAGTCTCCTTGTCTCTCTGTGGCCCCCCCCCTTTTCTAAGTCTCCTTGTCTCTCTGTGCCCCCCCCCTTTTCTAAGTCTCCTTGTTCTCCTCTGTGCCCCCCCCCCCCCCCCTTTTCTAAGTCTCCTTGTCTCTCTGTGCCCCCCCCCCTTTTCTAAGTCTCCTTGTCTCTCTGTGCCCCCCCCCTTTTCTAAGTCTCCTTGTCTCTCTGTGGCCCCCCCCCCTTTTCTAAGTCTCCTTGTCTCTCTGTGCCCCCCCCCCCTTTCCTTCCCTTTTCTAAGTCTCCTTGTCTGTCTCCCATTCTCTCTTCAAGTTCCTCTCTTTACCCTCCTCCCTTTCCTTTCCTTTTCCTTGTCTCTCTGTGTCCCCCTTTCCCTCCCTTTTCTAAGCCTCCTTGTCTGTCTGTGCCCCCCTACCCCCCCCAGCCCCCCTGCGGACCCCTGGAATCACCCGCCATGTCTGTCTGTCAGTCCTGTGTCCCTCCAGCCCCCTGCCCCTGTGTCCCTGCCTCTCCCCAGCCCCTTGTAACCCCCTGTGTCCCTCCAGCTCCCACTCCCTCCCCCCTGTCCATCCAGTCCCTCCCTCCCCCTGTGGCGCCCGTGGAAAGACGTCGCCGGCGCCCAAGAGAGCCACTGGCGACAACCTCTGCGGCGTCACCTGAGGGGATGGCGCCGAGCCTCGAGACGCCGGGGCTCCAGCGTGCCGCCTCCAGCCTTTGTGTGTCTTCCAGGGCGACGGCGGGTCCTCAATGGCGCACGCACGCACGCACGCACGCACGCCACACACACACACACACACACACACACACACAGACACACGTGTACACAGACACACACACACACACACAAAGAGGTCGGAAATTTACATGCAGCCAAAACCTCGTCAATTGCGTTGATAAGAAGAGACATATTGCTTACTTTGGCTGTTGTCGTGTAATCTTTATGGGGGATCTGCTCAAAGGCGTGCCCTAGTGTGAATGCATACCCCCCTCCCTCCACACACACACACACACACACACACATACACACACACACACACACACACACACACACACACACACACACACACACACCACACACACACACACACACACACAGTTTCCTTTCCCTTCGTCTCGCCCTCCCACCCTTTCATTCCCACCATTATTATCAGCTTAGCTCTTCCCTCTCTCCTCCTCCTCTTCTTTTTCGTCTCCAGCAGCGATTCCAACACTACTGGAAGGCAATGTTTACGTTTGGCAGCCTCTCTCCCTTCTAGACTCGCTTCCAGACTCATTTCCAGACCAACTTCCAGACTCCCTTCCAGACCACTTCCACTCATTTCCAGACCACTTCCACTCATTTCCAGACCACTTCCACTCATTTCCAGACCACTTCCACTCATTTCCAGACCACACTATTAAGCCACCATTAACCTCCAACCTCTTCCTTCCACAACTCATCCACTGCCTTCCACACACACTCAAATAACCACTAATTTACGTATTATTTCCATCCACACTTTCTCCTCCACTTACTATTACCTTCCGTATCTTTCCACTTGATCCATTAAAATCCTCTCCACTCAGTGTTATAATTTCATCCACTTCACTTATACCACTTTACTACTTTACATTCATCCACATTTTTTTACCTGATCCACCTAAGTTCTATTTTTAAAGCGACAACTTCCACGTGTTTTTTTAAGATTTCCTCCACCTTTTCCATCCACTAGGTATATTACTTCACTTTAAAGCTCATTCCACATTCCATTCCACCTCATCCACACTGTACCTCATCACAAGATCATCTTAGGAAAGGTATAAAAAAAAGGATAAAAAAAAGACCATTTAAGAATATTGAAAATTCACGTTTTTTTTCTCAAATTTCTCATAATTCCTTTAAGTTTTAACAAAGGGGAAAAAATTGTATATAACGATACGTAAAAACTCACTCACTCTCTCTCTCTCTCTCTCTCTCTCTCTCTCTCTCTCTCTCTCTTCTCCATATGTCCGTCCGTCCACAAATTATTCTTGCTGTCACTTGAAAAATGGAGAGAAAAATTGAGCCCAGAAAGGGAGATGAGGAATGGGAGGAGGAAGAGAGGAGGAGGAAGTGAGAAAGGAAAGAAGATGAGGAGGATACGGAAAAGTGAAGGAGGAAAGGAAGGAAATGAAATGACAAAAGGGAGGTATGTGAGAGAGAGAGAGAGAGAGAGAGAGAGAGAGAGAGAGAGAGAGAGAGAGAGAGAGAGAGAGAGAGAGAGAGAGAGAGAGAGAGAGAGAGACTTGAGACTTAAAGCACCACAAACAATAAGAGAATAGAGAAAGATAGAAAGAAAGAAACTTAACACGAATCTCTCTCTCTCTCTCTCTTGAAAACTCATAAAGAAAACGCACAAAGGCCGAAACAACTAAGAAAATGGGAAGCGAGACGTAGAAAACGGATGTAAACAAACAGATCACATGCCCAGCGAAGCCTTGGAGATGAAGTGGCGAGGGAGGAAAAGAGGGAGGGATGAGAGGGAAGGAGGGAAGAGAGGGAGGGAAGAGAGGAATGGAGGGAAGAGAGGAAGGAGGGAAGAGAGGGAGGGAAGGAAGATGGGAAGGAGAGAAGGAGAGTAGGAGGGAGAGAAGGAGGGAAGGAATGAGGGAAGGAGGGAAGAGAGGGAAGGAGAGAAGGAGGGAGGAATGGAGGGAAGGAGAGAAGGAGAGAGGAATGGAGGGAAGGAGAGAAGGAGGGAAAGAGAGAAGGAAGGATAGAGGGATGAGAGGGAAGGAGAGGAAAGAGAGGAATGGAGGGAAGGAGAGAAGGAGGGAAGAGAGGGAAAGAGGGAAAGAGGGAAGATGGGAAGGAGAGAAGGAGAGAAGGAGGGAGGAATGGAGAGAAGGAGAGAAGGAGGGAGGAATGGAGAGAAGGAGGGAAGAGGGAGAGAAGGAGGGAGGGAAGGAGGAAGGGAGGGAAGAGAGGGAAGGAGAGAAGGATGGAGGGAGGAAAGGGAGGGAAGGATAACGAGAAAGAATAGATAAAGGAGAAATGATGACGAAAAAGATGAAGGATTTTATGAGTAGAGAATGGTAGTATTTTTTGGCGTAATGTAAAACTGAAGATGATGCCAAAGAAGTATATGATGAATGAAGAAGATTAAGATAGAAAGAAGTGGTTGAAGAAGGAAAGAAAGCAGGAAAGTAGTATGGAAAAGAAAGAAAGAAAGCAGGAAAGTAGTATGGAAAAGAAAGAAAGAAAGAAAGCAGGAAAGTAGTATGGAAAAGAAAGAAGTGGTTGAAGTAGGAAAGATAGCAGGAAAGTAGTATGGAAAAGAAAGAAAGAAAGCAGGAAAGTTGTATGGAAAAGAAAGAAGAGGTTGAAGTAGGAAAGAAAGAAGATAGGATGGTAAAAACGTATATAAAAAGGAAACATTTGAGTCAGCAATTAGATGGAGAATGCAAACTTCACACCTCATATAAATAGAGATACATAAACAAACGATAAACAACAACAAGTCAATTAAATACCACAGATTAAGAACGTTGAGGAAGAAGAAAAAGACGACGATGAAGAAGACAAAGACAAAGAAACAAGAATAACAAGAAGAAAAGAAGTTAAAGAACAAACAAAATAAAATAGATGAAGCCCATTTATGAAGAAGAAGAAAAAAAGGAAGAAAAAGAAGACGAAGAAACAAGCAGAAAAAAAGAAAACGAAAACAGATCAAGGACATTTAGGAAGGAAAAACGAGGTGGGGGAAGGGAGAGGGGAGGTAATGATGGGGAGGGGAGGGGAGGGGAGACAGAGGGGAGAGAGGGAGGGGAACTAAGTGAGTATGATGATAATAGAGACAGCGGCGGATCCCTTACCCTGGCGCCACGGTGTCAGGCTAACCTACCGCTGGCGCCGACCATGTGAGAGGCCCTTTGGCGACAACCCTTCATACCTCTCTCTCTCTCTCTCTCTCTCTCTCTCTCTCTCTTCTCTCTCTCTCTCTTGCCTTCCTACAAACTCTCTCTCTCTCTCTCTCTTGCCTTCCTACAAACTCTCTCTCTCTCTCTCTCTCTCTCTCTCTCTCTTGCCTTCCTACAAACTCTCTCTCTCTTGCCTTCCTACAAACTCTCTCTCTCTCTCTCATCCTCTCTCCTCGTCTCTCATCCTCCTCTCTTCTCTCCTCTCGTCTCTCTCTCTCTCTCTCTCTCTCGACTACTTTCTTTACATTTCCTTCTTAGCTCTCCCTTCCTTCCCTTTCCGGTACATTATCTTCCTTCCTGCCTGTGTCTTCTCCCTTCTTCCTATTCCTTGACCTCCCTCCCTCCTACTCTGGCGCCTTCCTCCTCCCTCCCTCCCTTCCCTCACATTCCTCCTCATAACCACCCTTGTTCCTCCCTTCCTCCCTTCCCTCCATCTTCCTGGCGCCTTCTTTCTTTTCCTCCCTCTCCCTCCCTCCCTCTTAGATGACTTCTCTCTCTATTCCTTTCCTCATCTCTATCTTTATCTTTTGAAGTCCTAATCCCTCCTTCTGTTTATTTCCTTTTGTACCTGTCTATCTACCTCTTTATGTATTAGCATGTAAGTGTCTGTCTGTCTGTCTCTTTGTATATTAGCATGTATGTGTCTGTCTATATTTTTCTCTTCGTAATGGCAAAGGTTGTCTGTCTATCTGTCTGTTTCTACTCCTACACCCTTCCTGCTCTTCGTAATGGCTCTGTCTGTCTGTCTGTCTGTCTGCCTGTCTCTATATTTCCCCCCTCTTTGTAATGGCTCTGTCTGTCTGTCTGCCTGTCTCTATATTTCCCCCCGCTTTTCGTAATGGCTCTGTCTGTCTGTCTGTCAGTCTGTCTGTCTATCTATCTGTCTGTATCCCCCCCCGCTCTTCGTAATGGCTATCTGTCTGTCTGTCTGTCTGTCTGTCTGTCTATCTATCTGTCTGTATCCCCCCCACCCCCCGCTCTTCGTAATGGCTATCTGTCTGTCTGTCTGTCTGTCTGTCTGTCTATCTATCTGTCTGTATCCCCCCCACCCCCCGCTCTTCGTAATGGCTGTCTGTCTGTCTGTCAGTCTGTCTGTCTATCTATCTGTCTGTATCCCCCCCCCACGTTCTTCGTAATGGCTCTGTCTGTCTGTCTGTCTGTCTCTGTCTGTCTTGTGTCACCATTAATTTCTTGATGACAGGTTTGGAGTCGCCTTCGAGGTTGACTACGGCAGGAGACACCGTGGCGGGAATGCTGCCAGGCCCCTTTGTTGTGCTCTCTCTCTCTCTCTCTCTCTGGAGTTTTCCGTACTATCACCACCACAGACAGGCAACCAAAGACAAAGACCAAAGAACTCTCTCTCTCTCTCTCTCTCTCTCCTCTCCATCTCCTTCTGCCCTCTCTCTCTCTCTCTCTCTCTCTCTCTCTCTCTCTCTCTCTCACACACACACACACACACACACGTAGGTAAGTCTTTCATGCTCATTCACCATTTCCAAAACAGTGAACCTCGACGTTGATGTAAAGTTGATCAAGTTAGAAGAGTTTACTGACGCCAAACATACATAATTATTCCCTCTCTTCTTCCTTCCTCTCCTTCGCTTCTAGTTTTTTCCCTTCCTCTTCCTTCCTATTTTCCTTTCATTCCCTCCTGCTTCTCTCTCTCTCTTTTCTCTCTCTCTCTCTCTCTCTCTCTCTCTCTCTCTCTCTCTCTCTCTCTCTCTTCTATATTTTAAAATACTTTATGACTACTTAGGATATAAAGATAAAGCAAATAATGATGACGTATAACATGGGAAGGAAGGAAGGAAGGAGGAGGAGGAGGAGGAGGAGGAGGAGGAGAGAGAGGAGGAGGAGGGGGGGGGGGAGGGGGAGGAGGAGGAGGAGGAGGAGGAGGAGGGGAGGGGGAGGGGGAGGGGGGAGGGGGAGGAGGAGGAGAGGAGGAGGAGGAGGAGGAGGAGGAGGAGAGGAGGATGGCGACCAGTTGACGCCAACCTTATTCCGGAGTAAACAAGAGACTGCCTACCCCCCCCCCCTGACCCGAGAGAGAGAGAAAGAGAGGAGAGAGAGAGAGAGAGAGAGAGAGAGAGAGAGAGAGAAGAGAGAGAGAGAGAGAGAGAGGAGAGAGAGAGAAAAAGAGAGGAGAGAGGAGAGAGAGAGAGAGAGAGAGAGAGAGAGAGAGAGAGAGAGAGAGAGAGAGAGAGAGGCTTTTGGTCTGTCTTTGGTTGCCTGTCTGTGGTGATGGTACGTAAAACTCCAGAGAGAGAGAGAGAGAGGAGAGAGAGAGAGAGAGAGAGGAGAGAGAGAGAGAGAAGAGAGAGAGAGAGAGAGGACATCTTTAGCTGATTTTGAACATTTACTGCCTTAACTGAACTACCTTTTAACCCCTTGAGGCCCAGAACGTAATCTTCATTGTAATTTGGGTACCATTAGACGATTTTTTGTGACTATAAGCAATATTTTATAGCTATGACCTGTTTAGTATCCTTGTCGACTAACTAATTTGGTGTATTAAATGAATTTTCGTAATTTTATGGATAGGCAACATACAATTTTCTATAGCAAAGGAAAGATCTGGACGTGAAGGAGTTAGCCATATGTGTGATTAATAACTGTTCAAATTAAAAAAATGAATAAAAAAAAGAGACTAAAAAATATTCTGAAATTAGAAATCCCACAAGAAAAAAAAATAATGATGAATATAAAACTAATAAAATAATAATATAATAATAAAATAAAAACAAAAAGAGATCGAATTCTACAAACAAAGTATTTTCAACACGTTAAAGAATCTGATCTTAGCTGAAGGAGGATCAGTCAGCACCAGGAGGCAGGGTGAGGTGAGCGCCACTTCGATTCCCCTTACCTGTCTCCCCTCACGAACCTCTGTGTCTGCCGCTTACCTGAGGGGAGACAAAATACAAAGCAATTAGCAGAGGTATTACAAATAATGGTAAAATAGTAAAATATAAGAAGAGAAGGAGGAGGAGGAGGAGGAGGAATGATGTATGGAAGGAATGATTAAGGAGATAAAGAATGTGTAGTTTTGCGAGGTATATGAGAAAGAATTGTGGTAAATTGAAAAAAGGGCCTGGATAGAGAGAGAGAGAGAGAGAGAGAGGAGAGAGAGAGGAGAGGAGAGAGGAGAGAAAAAGAGAGAGAGAGAGGGGAGAGAGAGAGAGAGAGAGAGAGAGAGAGAGGAGAAAAGAGAGCAGAAGAGAGAAGAGAGAGAGAAGAGAGAGAGAGAAGAGAGAGAGAGAGAAAAACAAAGCTTAAATGTGTATTATAAAAATATATTGCGAGAAGAAAATAAGACACCTAAAATAGGGAGAGGAGAGGAGAGGAGAGAAGAGAGAGAGAGAGAGAAGAGAAGGGGAGAGAAGAGAGAGAGAGAGGAGAGGAGAAAATACATCAAGATAACCTAACCTTTCAGAATACCTGAAATAAAACAAAGATGGAGAGTAGGAGGGGGGGGAGGGAGGGGGGGAGGAGGGAGGAGGAGGAGAGGAGGAGGAGGAGGAGGGAGGAGGAGGAGGAAAAAGGAAGAGGAAGAGGAAGAGGAAGAAAGTGAAGGTGGAGTGAAAGGTGGATGAAACTAAATAAGTAGTGGCGCCATCTCTCCACATTTACATGGTGGTTGGTCTGTGGGGAAAGGCAAAGGGGAGACCTTAACTGCTTTTTGTGTGTGTGTGTGTTGTGTGTGTGTGTGTGTGTGTGTGTGTGTTGTGTGTGTGTGTGTGTGTGTGGTGGTGTGTGGGGGTTGTTGGTATGTGTGGCGAACAATACAACCCTTCCACTTGCCTTTATGGTACCACTACTGCTTCCCCCCCCCCTTCCCCTCTCCCCCTCCCCCCTCTTCCCCCCTTCCCCCCTCTTTATCCCCCGTTGTCCCCCCCTCCTTCCTTGTTCCTTCTTCTACTCCTCTATTTCTTCCTTGCTTTGTCTCTCCCTCCACAAACTCCTTCCTACTCTCCTCTCTCTCCTCTCTCTCTCTCTCTCTCTCTCTCTCTCCTCTCTCTCATCTCTCTCCTCTTCCCCTCTCTCTCTCTTCTCTCTCTCTCTCTCTTCTCGGTTGGCAACACTGTATAGGCGCCAGTGGGAAATTACGTTTTAAATCCCCCTAATTCTTATAAATCCTGCGGGAGTAATCGTGTAATCCAAAGGTCTTCAGGAGAGTCTGGAGAGTCGGAGATCCCTGCCTGATGCCTGACGAAGGATTACTGAAGGAGGGAAACTTTGGAGAGAGAGAGAGAGAGAGAGAGAGAGAGAGAGAGAGAGAGAGAAGAGAGGGGAAGAGAGAGAGAGGAGATGAGAGAGAGAAGAGAGAGAGAATGTTCGTGGTGGGTAATTATGGTGGTGGAAGTGACAGACAGAGGAGAAGGGGAGAGAGAGAAAAGGAGAGAAGAGAGAGGAGAGAGAGAGGAGGGAAAAGAGAGAGAGAGAGAGGAGAGGAGAGAGAGAGAGAGAGAGTTGAAGTTCGTGAAAATCAACATGCTTAATAACAAAAAGAAATAGAGAAATATACAGGTGTGAAATGGTATGAAATGTGAGAAAAGTGTGATATATAATTAAACCATACATAAAATATCAAAAAATGACATCATATCTTTCCTATACTGGAGCCACGATATATCTGAAGGAGGGTATACGGCAGTAGTAGGTTAGAGGTAGGTTAGTAAGTACCAAGTAAGTTAGGAAATTAGAAAGTGAAGTTTTGCCTTAATACTGTCTACTAGCGGATGTTTCGGCGCCAGGGGCTGCTTCCTCCTCCTCCTCCAGGCAGCTCCTCCACCCACCCACCCACCACCCACCGACCACCCACCCACCACCCACCCACTACCCAACCAACCCACCCACCCAAGCCGCCCACACACTTCACTCTTTCCCCCCACCCACCCTCTTCTTCCTCTGTTCAAACCTGCACCCCCCCCCCCCACACACCAACCCCCCCAAAAACCCACCACCCACAACACACACACCCCCACAAAACACCACAAACCACCCCAAAACCCCCTACCTCTTTTCCCCCTCCTCCCCCAATCCTCCACACGCACACACAATTTTTCTTCTTTTTTTTCCCTCCCCTTCTACCCTCCCCAAACCCTGCATCATATTAACTTTCCCCTTTTTGTTCGACCTTTTTAAAAAAACCCCCCCAACACCCTACCCTCCCCTCCCCTTCCCCTCACTCCATCACCCACCCACGCCCACACAAGCCACCCACCCACGCCCATCACGACGCCTCGATGCCACAAGGGCGGGTGACTTCATTTCAGCTTTTTTTTTTTTTTTTTTTTTTTTTTTTTAGTTTCTTGGGGAAATTCGACATTCTTGTATCTCGGGGCAAAAAAAAGTGTTAAGTTTTAAATTTTTATTTATTTGATTATTATATTGGTATTCTATTTTTGTTAGGGTCATTTCTTTGTTAAGGGATAATGGAAGGAAAATGGATCGAAATTATAGGGTTGAACTTTTACTTTAACACCTTGAGACCCAGAACGTTATTTCCATTGTACGTAATTTGGGTACCATTAGACGATTTTTAGTGATAATAAGCAATATTCTATACATAAGACCTGTTTAGTATCCTTGTCGACTAACTAATTTGATATATTAAGTTACTTTTCGTAATTTTATGGCTAACAACAGACGATTTTTTATAACAAAGGAAAGATCTGGGCGTGAAGGAGTTAAGACAGTGCATTTGAAATTATTGTTAAGAGAAACAGAAATAAATAAAAGTATCGTGGAATTATTGAAGAAAAACAAAGAAACTCTATTATGACTATTCGTAAACTGAATTTGTGTTTAAACGTTGCATTAGTAAAGCAAAGTATAGGTTGCATTGTCCGATGTGTTGACATGATATTCCTGTCTTTATTTTCTTATTCTGTTGTTTGGATTGAATGTCATATTTTTCTTTTTGTTTTCATAAATGTTCGGCTTCATTTTATCATCTTTATTCCAAGACTAACAAATTATAGGACCGAACAATAGTTACTGAATATGTGTTTGCAGCAATGTTATATACTCTCTCTCTCTTTTTTTTTTTTCTCTCTCTCTCTCTCTCTCTCTCTCTCTCTCTCTCTCTCTCTCTCTCTCTCTCTCTCTCTCTCTCTCTCTCTCTCTCTCTCTCTCTCTCTCTCAACAAGTCTTATATCTTCCTTGTTTTATCTTGACGTTTACTGTCCTTTCTTCCTTTCTTCCTTCCCCTCCTTCTTCCTCCTTCCTCCCCCTTCACCTCTTTCCCTCCTTCTTCCCTTCCTTCCTTCCTTCCCCCCATCACCCTCTTCCCTTCCTTCCTCCCCCTTCACCTCCCTCCCTTCCTTTCCCCCATCACCCTCTTCCCTCCTTCATCCTTCCTTCTTCCCTTACTTCCCCCATCACCACCTTCCCTTCCTTCCTTCCTCCCCCCATTCAACCCCTTCCTTCACCCCCATCACCTCGCCCCTTCAAGACCCCCTTCCCTTCCTTTGTTCCAGAGACGTACGACCCTTCAGCGAATCTCCCGATATTTACACGAAAAATACCTGCGTTTCGCGTGTATTTCGCCTGACTATCGGAAGCTTTTGTCTGTGCACCGAGAGGGAACCAGCGAGGTTTTCGTGGGTTTTCCTGTTGTTGAGGTGCTTGCTGACATAAGAGGAATAAAATGCTCTCTCTCTCTCTCTCTCCTCTCTCTCTCTCTCTCTCTCTCTCTCATCTCTCTCTCTCTCTCTCTCTCTCTCTCTCTTCTTTAAGGTACATATATATTGGCTTTTCGCTGTCACAAACATGCTCTCTTCTTTTTCCAGCCTCTTCCTACTCCTCCCACTCCCTTATTTCTTCTTCTTCCATCTACTCCTCCTCCTCTTCTCTTCCCCTACTCCTCCTCATCTTCCTCCCACTCCTCTTCTTCTTTTTCTTCTCTTCCTCGTCCTCTTTCCATCTACTCCTCCTCTTCTTCTTCCCCCTACTCCTCTTCCTCCTCTTACTACTACTCCTTCTCCTCCTCCTCCTCTTCCTCCTACTCCATCTTCTTCCTCCTCCTCATCGACCATATTATCAAACAAGACACAAAAGGTTAACCATTCAGCTAGGCGTGTCGTCAGAGCGGCGCGCCAAGGGAGGGAGAAGGGGGTTGGGACAGACAAGTGGGAAGGGAAAGAGGGTAAGGGAGAGGGTAAGGGGAAGGGGAAGGGAAGGGTAAGGGTAAGGGTAAGGGGAAGGGGAAGGGGAAGGGGAAGGGGAAGGGTAAGGGCGAGGGTAAGGGAGAGGGTTGGTAATGGCTGTGGTGGTGATGGCGTGTCAACTGTTTGGCGCCAGGTGATGATGTGTGATAGTGAAGGGATGTCGCCATGAGATCTATTGGCGCCATGATGAAAGGATAGACGAGAGAGGGGGAAAAAGAGAGACAAGAGAGAGAGAGAGAGAGAGAGAGAGAGAGAGAGAGAGAGAGAGAGAGAGAGAGAGAGAGAGAGAGAGAGAGAGAGAGAGAGAGAGAGAGAAAGAGAGATAAGCCATCTGTAATTTATAACTGATTAAATTAAATAAAAAATGAAAATTGAATGGAAGACAAGGATATGACAGCAAGAAAAAAGAAAATAAAGAAAAAAATAGTAGCATAATGTATGACAGAAAGAGAAGGAAAAGAAAAAGGGATAAAAAGATTGAAAATGAAAGTTGAATGGCAGCCAAGATGACAACTCGAATATAGAAAACAGGTGTGTGAGAAAAGCAAAATGTATGAAAGAAAGAGAAAGAAAGAGAAAGTAAGAAGAAAGATTATAAACAGAAGGAAAAAAAAGATAACTTGATAAATAAACACTAGAAAGTATAAACCAACGAAGATTTTAGAGGGAAAAAAAAAACATGAAGGAATGCGGAAAAAGAGAACAGTGAAAGGGAGGGAGAAAAAATATGTCATGAGAAACAAGAACAGAGCAAATGATGGACAAAAAATTAAAAAAAAGCAAAGTAAATTTCTATAATCGACAAATGGAAATAAATAAAGGAATGAGAGAGAGAGAGAGAGAGAGAGAGAGAGAGAGAGAGAGAGAGAGAGAGAGAGAGAGAGAGAGAGAGAGAGAGAGAGAGAGAGAGAGAGAGAGAGAGAGAGAGAGAGAGAGAGAGAGAAACACACACACACACACACACACACACACACACACACACACACACGAGCAGCGTTAAAGTCTATGGAAATTACTCACCACATTTCACTCCCTTTCTTTCCTTTTTTTTCAAATTTGTTCACTTAAATAATTATTCTTTCCTTAGTTCCCTTTCGCATAATTTTTATTCCTTTCTGCCTTTCTTCCCTTCGTGTCAACCTTCCTTACTAATCAAAAAAGGGAAATAGAGGTAGGCCCTTAAACGGTTTATACCAGTATTTCCCAACCTGGGGGAAATTTCAGGATTCTAAGGGGGAAATTTATCCTGAGGGACATCTAAATTACAAGCATTTAGTCGCCAGAAAAGAACATTTTTTAGAATGCGGCTATTGACTTTTCTTCAAGTAGTACATATAGATATAGACTCATAGAGGATAGTGTCTATATACTTGTGTTATTAAGCAAGTAAATTTTGTGTTTTGGCTATTTTTTTTCTTGTCCACATGAAGGGGCGAATCCGGATGGTTGAACTGGTTGAAGGGGAAACAACAGAACAAAGGTTGGGAACCACTGGTTTATACACCCTCTCTCTCTCTCTCTCTCTCTCTGCAAAGGTGATACCCTCAATAAAGAGAGGACATACGTGCATAATCTTTCAATCTCTCTCTCTCTCTCTCTCTCTCTCTCTCTCTCTCTCTCTCTCTCTCTCTCTCTCTCTCTCTCTCTCGTCACCCTCATTGGCTAGTGAGGATTACTTTTACAGGGTTAGAGGAAGGGTAGGACAAGGGGACAGGGAGAGGACAGAGGGAGGCAGGGTGCAATGCAGGGTGGTAGGGAGGAAAGCAGGGGGCAACAGGTGATGGGGAAGGAGGGCAGGGGGCAAAAGGGGAGGGGGGCAGGGGGGGCAGGTGCTGCCCTGCAACTTCCTTCCTTCACAGGTTAATGACTCGAGCGACATTCACGTTAACTCAAAAAAAAAAAAAAAAAAAAAAAAAAAAAAAAAAAAAGTGCACTAAAACTATATATAAAAGCAAGTGGTCGTGTTATGGATGCCACTTAAGGGTAAAAAAGGGTTTTGATTAGCAATTTGTGAAGTTTTTGAGAATTCTGCGCAGTTTTCCATGGGATATGTAGCAACAAACAAAGCTTATGGAGCAAGAGTTCGTTTGTAAGGCCGCTATGCTGTCCCGTCGCCAGGCAGTCGGCCCCCCCTCTCCACCCCGCCACTCAGACCCCGCCACACACCCCACCACACCCCCAACCACTCCCCTATACACGCAGGGAATGGCACCAAATAACTGATAAATGCTCATTAATCGCGCGAGTGCAGGTGAATGATGAATCTTTTGATATGTGGTGTAAAAAAGTTTGATGCGTCCGTTACAGCGAAGTGGAGTCAGTCTGGCGGCAAAGAGTTACCAGATACCGCTCTATCGGCGCGCGTATCATAGCGATGCCTTCGATAGCGGCAAGGTCATTTACTCGTCCAATGGATACCACTAGTCTGTAATTCACACGCTGGGACTGAGGGAGGAGCCGTGTGAGGGGCAGAGCTTGAACTGATGTGTGTAAACAGAGTCTCCCCTTGCGGCATCCAGCGAGGCATGGCAGGGCAGGGCAGCCGTCACTTGGGCGTCTGCCAAGGTGATGAGCTGTGCCTCTCCAAGCTGTTGATAAATGACAATAATTACACTTGAGACGCCACTCGTTTAAAGCAGACATCCCACCACTGGCCTCCTCGTCACCTGAATCACGACAGGCTGCCCGATGCCCCGCGACGCACCGGAACAGCGGGGGCGAGGGCGGGACGGAGGGAAGGAGGCGGGGCGGGTGGTCTGGCCTCCCCTCGACTTCCAAGGGCAGCTGGCACGTCTGATGCCTTCGCGGCGCCGCTCTGCCCCCCACCTCCCACCTCCTTCCCTCTCCACAGTCACTACTCCCACAAGTCGCTTCACTGCCGTCTGCCACACGCTACCTACGAATGCCATGACAGTTATTATAGTGAGCTGCGGTGTCAGATTTGCCCACACTACAACCTGACTACTGCACGCGTCGGGCCCCCACGGGAATATAAAGCAGGGCCCGGTGGCGTCATTACATATTCCAGGGGGGCGCGACGGGCGGCTGAGGACTGAGCAATGCGGCGCGGCGATGCAAAATGTGGATCAGGTAGGCGGCGACCTTGTAAGGCTGCGACCGCGCGCTGACACTCACGCTGACAATGCCAGGCCGCCGCACAGGTTATTGTGTATGACCGCTCCCAAAGCCTTTACAATTACGCCTATATATAAGCCTATAAAGCCTAATTCTAAAGGTTTTGGCCGCTTCTGTGCGCAATAGATCACTGTCAATAAGCGTACACACACACACACACACACACACACACACACACGTACAAAGCCATGTAGGTTAACAGCAAATTGGTACACACAGATTCATGTACGTACTATGTCAATACACCAAATTTATACAAAACGTCTCATGACCCCTTCCCTTCCCCCCACCTACTCCCATCCCCTATCCCTCACCCCCCTTCACTCCCATCCCCTATCCCTTCCCTCTCCCCACTCCCTCCCCTCCCGGCGCGCGGCGATGGTGGTGGTGGTGTCGGCCGGTGATAAGATAGCGAGCCTAGCGTACTCCAGCAGGGAGGGACGGGGAGGAGGGATGGTGGCGTTAACACAGGGTCCAGGGATAAGGGCAGGGGGAGCGAGGGAAAAGGGAGGAAGGTGTAGGAAAGGTAGGGAGATAGTGGGTAGGACATGGAGGTAAAAGTAGAGGTGTGCAGTGTGAGGAGAGATAAGAGAGGTTAAAAAAAGAGTGAAGTGAGGGAAGGGAAAGTAGTGAGGAGGATGAGAGAGAGAGAGAGAGAGAGAGAGAGAGAGAGAGAGAGAGAGAGAGAGAGAGAGAGAGAGAGAGAGGTGCTAAAATAAGTTGAATTACTGACGTGTGCATTGTTATTTTTCCTGTTCTGTCAACCAGCTTTCTCTCTCTCTCTCTCCCCTCTCTCTCTCTCTCTCTCTCTCTCTCTCTCTCTCTCTCTCTCTCTCTCCTCTCTCTCTCTTGTTTGTTCAGTCAAGTGTTTTTTCCGTCTGTTTGTTGTCTATCCATCTCTAGCATTGCATATTGTTTACGTCTCTCTCTCTCTCTCTCTCTCTCTCTCCCTCTCTCTCTCTCTCTCTCTCTCTCTCTCTCTCTCTCTCTCTCGTCTATTTGTCTTAAGTCTCCTTGATGCATTAAATGTCAAGAAAAATTATACATAAATTTGCACGATTGTATCTTTAAATTCTACATTTCTGTCTCGAATCTTTGTGTGTGTGTGTGTGTGTG
>JACEEZ010005560.1:99770-107270 GCA_016584305.1 Chionoecetes opilio | reverse complement strand
AGATATAAATAACACCCAAAGACTGCAATTCCAAAAACCAAAATGACCAAAAGACACAAAAAATAGACTAAAAAACCAATTATCATTAAAGCAAAGATTGAAATACCAAAAAAGACAAATTACAATTACAATTCCAAAGACCAAAACCAAAAAAAAAGACACTAAAATAAGACTTTAGACCCCCAAAAAACTGACAAAAACCAGACAACAAAATCAAGACAAAAACAAAACAAAACTACTACAACAACAACAACAACAACAACAACTACAACTACTACTACTACTACTACTACTACTACTACTACTACAACAACTACTACTACTACTACTACTACTACTACTACTATACTACTACTACAACTACTACTACACTACTACTACTACTACACTACTACTACTACTACACTACACTACTACACTACTACTACAACAACACACAACAACAACAACAACAACAACAACAACAACAACAACAACAACAACTACTACTACTACTACTACTACTACTACTACTACTACTACTACAACAACAACTACACAACAACAACAACAACAACAACAACAACAACTACTACTACTACTACTACTACTACTACTACTACTACTACTACTACTATACTACTAACTACTACTACTACAACAACAACTACTACTACTACTACTACTACTACTACTACACACACTACTACTATACTACTACAACTAACTACTACTACTACTACAACAACTACTACTACTACTACTACTACTACTCTACTACTACTACTACTACAACAACTACTACACTACTACTACTACTACTACTACTACTACTACTACTACTACTACTACAACACAACTAACACTACTACCTACTACTACTACTACTACTACTACTACTACTACTACAACAACTACTACTACTACTACTACTACTACTACTACTACTACTACTACTACTACTACTACAACAACAACTACTACTACTACTACTACTACTACTACTACTACTACTACTACTACAACAACTACTACTACTACTACTACTACTACTACTACTACTACTACTACTACTACTACTACTACTACTACTACTACTACTACTACTACAACTACTAACTACTACTACTACAACTACTATTACAACAACTACTACTACTACTACAACTACTACTACAACTACTACTATTACTACTACTACTACTACTACTACTACTACTACTACTACTACTACTACCATCATTAGTCACAACCTTCACCAACAACAAAGTCAACGAGGTTCTTGATGTCGTTAATCAGAAAAAAACGACAACCTTGATTCGATCGCGGTCATATTTGTTTACTAAGACCAGAAGGGACGGAAGGGGACGGAAGGAAGGAAGGAAGGAAGGAAGGAAGGAAGGAAGGAAGGAAGGAACAAAAAATCTCTCTCTCTCTCTCTCTCTCTCTCTCTCTCTCTCTCTCTCCTCTCTCTCTCTCTCTCTCTCTCTCTCTCTCCATTAATTCTACCCAACACACTATAGTTACTTCCCACTCCACCTCCTCTTAACCACAATCCACAATCACCACCCCCACCACAACCTCCTCCTCTTCCACTACCACCACACACTCTTGTCCTCCTCCTCCTCCTCCCCTCCTCCTCCTGACAGGGCAGTGTCGAGTGCCAATCATCAGTGCCGCGTGTCTGTCACTAATTATAGCTGCTCTCAAGTCCACAGATTCCTCAGCCCCGCCTCTCTCTCTCTCTCCTCCTCTCTCTCCTCTCTCTCTCTCTCTCTCTCTCTCTCTTCACTCCACTATCCTTCATTCTTCATCTCGATACAACATAGCATCCCCTCCCTCCCCCCACACGTCTGTCCTCACATCCCCTCCCCGCAACCCCTCCCACTGTCTTCTAACCGCAAACACCACCACCATCACCACCACTACTTTAACCCCTTCTCTCTCTCTCTCTCTCTCTCTCTCTCTCTCTCTCTCTCTCTCTCTCTCTCTCTCTCTCTCTCTCTCTCTCTCTCTCTCTCTCATATTTATAGTTATTATGCATACAAATGGGTTGCTTGCTCTCTCTTTTTCATATTTAGTTATGAAGCATACAAATGGGTTGCTCTCTCTCTCTCTCTCTCTCTCTCTCTCTCTCTCTCTCTCTCTCTCTCTCTCTCTGGTCACGTACAAGTCCTCCTAATCACTGTTCTGTCCGCACTGCTGTGAATTAGTTAGATTGTAAGAGATTAAACCCGAAAATAATAACACTGTAACTGTAGTGGATTATGTTGCAGCCGCTTTAAGAATAAGGATCTGTATCGTCACTTTTTTTTCTTATTTTCTTTATATACAGTAGTGTCCCCATTTTCGCGGTTTTTTCTCTCCTGTTATTGTTACTGTTATGATTATTTTATTGTGGTCATTATCATCATTATAGTGTTGTAAGTAGTGGCAGTATCTTCACTTTCTTTTGATATGTTCTTTAGGAAGTATACAGTAGTCTCCCCATTTTCGCGTTTTTTTTTTTATTAGTTACAGTGCAGGTCCGTTTTTCGCGTTTTTTTCCTGTTACTGCTCCTGTTATCATTATTTTATTGTTGTTATTATCATATCATTATTATCATTGTTATTAAAAGTAGTAGTAGTATTCCTTATCATCATTATTAATTATTTTTCTTCTGTAAATTCTAAATGCTTTGTTTTCTTCTGGGGAGCATTATGCAGCGTAACTATTTTTTCATGTGCCTCTCTCTCTCTCTCTCTCTCTCTCTCTCTCTCTCTCTCTCTCTCTCTCTCTCATTCTGGGTGGAGTCTTCGCGTGTATCTTTCCCAGTCTTGACTTTCATCGCTTCGTCTCTTTCCCTTCTGTTCTCACGGGGATGTGGTAGCTCTCTCTCTCTCTCTCTCCTCTCACTCTGTCGCTTCGTCCTCCTCTCTCCATCTCCTCTCTCTCTCTCTCTCTCTCTCTCTCTCTCTCTCTCTCTCTCTCTCTCTCTCTCTCTCTCTCCTCCCCCCACACACACACCTACACATACACTTTCCTTAACCTACCTAATCTAAACCTGACAAATTTTAATCTAAACCTAACCCAACTTCACTAAAACCAGAACTAAACCAATTCTCACTAAACTAACCTCACTAAAACCTAAGTCTAACTAAACCTCACTATGCTAACCTCACTAAAACCTAAATATAACCAAAGCTCACTAACTTAACCTAATCTAAACCTGACTAATCTTAATCTAAACCTAACCCAATCTCACTAAAACCTAAGTATAACCAAACCTCACTATCATAACCTCACTAAAACCTAAGTCTAACCAAACCTCACAAACCTAACCTCACTTAAACCTAATTCTAACTATACCTCACTATCTTAACCTTACTAAAACTAAATCTAACCAAACCTCACAAACCTAACCTCACTAAAACCTAATTATAACCAAATCTCACTAACTTAACCTAATCTAAACCTAACTAATATTAATCTAAATCTAACCCAACCTCACTAAAACCTAAGTATAACCTAACCTCACTAAAACCAAAACTAAACCAATTCTCACTAACCTAACCTCACTAAAACCTAAGTCTAACTAAGCCTCACTATCCTAACCTCCCTAAAACTTAATCTAACCCAACCTTACTAACCTAACCTCACTAAAACTAAATCTAACCCAACCTTACAAACCTAACCTCACTAAAACCTAAATCTAACCCAACCTCACTAACCTAATCTCACTAAAACCTAAATCTAACCCAACCTCACTAACCTAACCCAACCTCACTTCACTAATACCAAGGCAGAGAAGGGTACGGTTGCTTTTACAGTGCGCATGGGTGGAGTGATTTACGTTCAGGGAAGTGGTGGAGGCTCTTGGTCGTGCGGGTTCATTGCCTCAAACATCGCATAGAAGTCCTTTTCTCCTACTTCTCTGAATGGTCATACGAGACAGAGCCACTTAGAGCACAACGAGAGAGAGAGAGAGAGAGAGAGAGAGAGAGAGAGAGAGAGAGAGAGAGAGAGAGAGAGAGAGAGAGAGAGAGAGAGAGAGAGAGAGAGAGAGAGAGAGAGAGAGATCCTTGTGACAGGATTCTTTAGCTGTCTATGAACATTTACTGCCTTAATGTTATTGCTTTTTAATCCGTTTGTAAATAAAAGAAAGAGAGACGTGTGCGTGTGTGTGTGTGTGTGTGTGTGGTGTGTGTGTGTGTGTGTGTGTGTGTGTGTGTGTGTGTGTGGTGTGTCGCTCGGAGTTGAGTGTGATCGCCTGACGTGTTTTCATTATTAAATATGTCAACTCTCAATCTAAAAACTTCCATCAATCACAATCACTGTCTATATACTTAAGTTTCCTTGTTTGTGAAGTCAGAAACAAGAGGGAAAAAGTAACATAAAAAAAAAAAACAAAAAAAAAAAAAAAAAAAAAAAAAAAAAAAAAAAAAACGAGTTCGCCAAAAAAAAAAAAAAGTTCCTATTTGTCAACATTTCTTACCTTATTAGTTTTCAAAGGCGCTCCAAATCTTCACTGACTTTTTTTTTTTTTTTTTCTTTTCCTTCGTTTACTTTTATTTTTTAGTCTTTTTTATCCCTTGGCATCCTCAGGTAGGAAAATAGAGACAAAAAAATGTATATAATTGAGGTGACCCATCTTGGCAAACAATATTAATAGGAAGGCAAAGTAGAGAGACTGCATTCTTCTTCTTCTTCTTCTTCTTCTTCTTCTTCTTCTTCTTCTTCTTCTTCTTCTCCTCCTCCTCCTCCACCACTCACTTCCCGGAAAGAGTGCATTCTTCTTCTTCTTCTTCTTCTTCTTCTTCTTCCTCCTCCTCCTCCACCACTCACTTCCCGGAAAGAGTGCATTCTTCTTCTTCTTCTTCTTCTTCTTCTTCTTCTTCTTCTTCTTCTTCTTCTTCTTCTCCTCCTCCTCCCCACCACTCACTTCCCGGAAAGAGTGCATTCTCTCTTCTTCTTCTTCTTTTTCTTCTTCTTCTCTCTTCTTCACTTCCCTGCTTCCTTCTTCTTCTTCTTCTTCTTCTTCTCCTCCTCCTCCTCCATCACTCACTTCCCGGAAAGAGTGCATTCTTCTTCTTCTTCTTCTTCTTCTTCTTCTTCTTCTTCTCCTCCTCTTCCTCTTCTTCTTCTTCTTCTTCTTCCTCCTCCTCCTCCTCCTCCTCCTCCTCAACTATCAGATTGGAGTGATAAATGGCTATTAAAATTCAATTCCGATAAATGTAAAGTTATGCATATAGGCAACGATAACCTCAAATATAACTATCAAATGCAAAATAAATCATTAACTGAAGTACAGCAGGAAAAGGATTTAGGTGTCATCATCAGTAATGATCTGAAAACCAGTCCGCATTGCCTAGCTGCCAGTAATAAGGCAAATATGATGTTGGGCTTTATTAAACGCAACTTTGAACATAAAACTCCGAAAGTAATGACACAATTATACACGTCCTTGGTTAGGCCGCACTTGGAATGTGCCGTTCAATTCTGGTCGCCCTGTTTCGTAAAAGATCAAGCCAAATTGGAATCAGTGCAAAGAAGAGCAACCAAACAAATTCCATCTCTGCGAAATTCATCTTATGAAGAGAGACTGCGGAAACTTAATATGTTTTCCTTAAAGGATCGAAGAATCCGTGGGGACTTGATAGAAACCTTTAAGATCCTAAAAGGATTTGATGTCATTAATCAAGAGAACCTATTCGAGCTTTCAACTCAAGTGACAACAAGAAATAATGGTTTAAAACTAAACGGTCAACGTTGCATCACCGATCTCGGTAAAAATTATTTCAATGTTAGAGTCGTTGATCGATGGAACAAGTTACCAGCAAATGTTGTCGGAGCCAGCACAATAACTACATTCAAAAACAGACTTGACGCGCACTGTAAAGTAAATGGGCATTGATAGTGCGAATTCATATCTAGTCCCCCGTATCGATTAGTTGTAGTGGTAGTTGTAGTTAGTATTTTTCATATCCTATCATTCTGCACTATGAAACTTCCATGTTCCTATCCTCTTTAGGGACATGGTATCATTTTCCAACTGTTTTCTTACAAGTAGTTGATAGTTAGTAGTATGTAGTGCAGCAGATACCCTCGTTATGGACCAGTAGGTCTCCTGGTGTCTGTTATTCCTATGTAATCTATGTAATTCTCCTCCTCCTCCTCCACTCACTCCCGGGAAAGAGTGCATTCTTCTTCTTCTTCTTCTTCTTCTTCTTCTTCTTCTTCTTCTTCTTCTCCTCCTCCTCCTCCTCCTCCTCTCACTCCCGGGAAAGAGTGCATTCTTATTCTTCTTCTTCTTCTTCTTCTTCTTCTCCTCCTCCTCCTCCTCCTCCTCCACTCACTCCCGGGAAAGAGTGCATTCTTCTTCTTCTTCTTCTTCTTCTTCTTCTTCTTCTTCTTCTTCTTCTTCTCCTTCTTCTTCTTCTCTTCTTCTTCTTCTTCTTCTCTCTTCTCTCTCTTCTTCTTCTCCTTCTCTCCTCTCCTCCTCCTCCTCCTCCTCCCTCCTCCTCCTCCTCCTCCTCTCCTCCTCCTCCTCCACTCACTCCCGGAGATAAGAAGGAGGAGCCATTGATAGCATTCCACACATATTTCACTCATTTTGGTCACGTTTTTTTTTGTTTCAATATTAAACGAATATTTCAAGTATTTTCTGTTATATATATATATATATATATATATATATATATTATATATATATATATATATATATATATTATATATATATATATATATATATATTATATACTTTATTTGTATGCGGAGATGGTTGGAAAAATGGAAGGAGGGAAGGAAGGAGGGAAGAAAGGAGGGAAGAAAGGAGGGAGGGATGGAGAAGGAAGGAGGGAAGGAGGAGGGAAGGAGGGAAGGATGGAAAGAAGGATGGAGGGAAGGATGGAGGGAAGGAGGAAAGGATGGAGAGAAAGGATGGAGAGAAAGATGGAAAGAAAAGAGAGAGAACAACACACGCCCTGAAGTTCTATTTGGTATTAAAACTCAAGGACACATTCTCTCTCTCTCTCTCTCTCTCTCTCTCTCTCTCTCTCTCTCTCTCTCTTCTCTCTCTCTCTCTCTACTCAATTGTGAATAAAAGTATTGAATCTGAATCTCTCTCTCTCTCTCTCTCTCTCTCCTCTCTCTCTCTCTCTCTCTCTCTCTCTCTCTCTCTCTCTCTCTCTCTCTAAGTAACTATCATCCATATATTTTCTTTTCTACGATCTTAAATTCTTAAATCAAATACGAAATAGTAGCCGTGACACACACACACACACACACACACACATACACACACACACACACACACACGTAAGCCCACACATACATACGTGACCCAAGCCTCGTCCTCCACGCCCACTATCGCCTCTATCAGCCCGCCCCGCCCACACCCCGCCCATCCCTCGCTATCCCCAACACCCATTCCTAACCTTTGGAGAATTAAAAAAAAAAAGGAAAATTCATCAACTCGTCAATTTCTTCCATTTCATCAATTAATTAAACCTAAAAATATTTCTTGAACCTATTCTTTATTT
>JACEEZ010005560.1:92270-94770 GCA_016584305.1 Chionoecetes opilio | reverse complement strand
AAAACTTTTCTTCCAATCCTTCCACCACTACCACCACCACCACCACACCACCACCACCACCACCAGGACCTTCAGAATGCGGTGTCAGCAACCCTACTACTCTACAAAAACCTTGACTTCAGCACTCTCTGTCTCTTCCCCTGTATCACACAACCTTCAAAGTCACTCCTCAGCAACACGAGCAAGAAAACTCCCGACGCATATATAGACTTGTTTTGGAGCCTTCGTGACCTTGGCTGACCCTGAAGGGCAAGGCTGGGGCGAGGTCATGGGGGGGAGGGGAGGGAGGGAGGATAGGAAGAGGGAAAGGGAGGAAAGAAGGAAGGGGGCAAAGGGAGGGAGATGGTAGGACTAGGGAGAGGGTGGTATGGGGGTAGGAGGGTAGGAGAGAGAGAGGAGAGAGAGAGAGAGAGAGAGAGAGAGAGAGAGAGAGAGAGAGAGAGAGAGAGAGAGAGAGAGAGAGAGAGAGAGCTGAGGCAATGCATTCCGGGTTATGTCGACAACGCTGCCAATTTGAGACTGTAACTTACAAGAAAATACTGACTGACTGACTAACTGACTGACTTATTTGCTGACTGACTCATTAACTGACTTTTGCCTAGACATACATATTGACTCACAAATTTACTGGCTGACAAATTTGCAGACTGACTAACGGGTCTATTTTCAAAGCTAATTGGTAGTTGCAGTTTGTTGACCTTGATAGTGATACATGACAGGCCTAAAGGAGGTCTTCAAAGGCGTAAATCTCTCTCTCTCTCTCTCTCTCTCTCTCTCTCTCTCTCTCTCCTCTCTCTCTCCTCTCTCTCTCTCTCTCTCTCTCTCTCTCTCTCTCGATACCAAAAAAACAAAACAATATTATAATTTGTTTCATAAATTAATTCTTCGGCTTTTGACACATTTTCTTCATTACCCATTTTTTCTTCTTTATTTTATTTTCTTCTTTCTTTTACCTTTCTTCCCTTTCTATTCTTTCTTTTTCTTCTTCTTCTTTATCTTCCAAACTCACTCTATTTACTTTTTTCATCCACTAAGTCGTAATATTTCTTGGCCCGAGTTGATATCTGAGGTATTTTTTCAGATACTCTCGTCCTTGAAATTTCGACTGTTGCTTGAAGTACTTTATCTATAATTTTTTATTTACTTGTATCATTATTTATATATTTTTCACCGATACAAGATGGTATTTGAAGTGAAGGTGAAAGTGTTTTCCATATCATTGGCGCCAAGATACTTATGTTTGGTCGATTTTGGAGTGTGTTTATTTACGTTATCTCTCTCTCTCTCTCTCTCTCTCTCTCTCTCTCTCTCTCTCTCTCTCTCTCTCTCTCAGTCAGGCTACTAGAAGACGGTTGTAGTAGTAGTAGTAGTAGTAGTAGTAGTAGTAGTAGTAGTAGTAGTAATAATAATAATAATAATAATAATAATAATAATAATAATAATAATAATAATAATAATAATAATAATAGTAGTAGTAGTAGTAGTAGTAGTAGTAGTAGTAGTAGTAGTAGTCGTAGTAGCAGTAGCAGTAGCAGTAGCAGTAGTAGCAGTAGTAGTAGTAGCAGTAGCAGTAGCAGTAGCAGTAGCAGTATCAGTAGTAGCAGTAGTAGTAGTAGTAGTAGTAGTAGTAGCAGTAGCAGTAGCAGTAGCAGTAGCAGTAGCAGTAGGGTAGGAAAGTAGTAAAATAGTAGTAGTGTTGAACGAGCACAGTGTTATCAAAAAAATAATGATAGTAGTGGTGGTATTAGCAGTAGCAGTCGTAGTGGTAGTAGGGGAGGGAAGGGAGTGGAACCAACCCTCTCTATAACAAGTGTGGCGTTGTGTCGGAGTGGCGCTGAGGGAGGAGGGGAGGGGGAAAGAGGGGAAGGGAGGGGGGAAAGAGGGGGAGGGAGGGGAAAGGGTGTTGGAGGCAAGGGTAGAGATGTGGAGGAAGGGCAGGGAGGGAGGGTTCAATTTCTTCTCCCAAGGTAGGTAGATTCGTTCATATGTTACGCCTGACACCTCCATCCCACCTACACACTCGTCTATATCACCTTCTTGCCGCCGCCTCCTCCTCCTCCTCCTCCTTCTTCCTCTCTTCTTCTTCTTCTTCTTTTTCTTCTCCTTCTCTTCTTCTCTTCTTCTTCCCTTCTTCTTCTTCTCTTCTCTTTTTCTTCTTCTTCTTCTCTTCTTCTTTCTTCTTCTCCTCCTCCTCCTCCCTCCTCCTCCTCCTCCTCCTCCTCCTCCTCTCTCCTCCTCTCTCCTCCCCTTCTCCTTGCTCTTCCCCTCCGCCTCCTCCTCCTCCTCCTCCTCCTCTCTCCTTCTCCTCTCCTCCTCCTCCTCCTCCTCCTCCTCCTCCTCCTCTCCTCCTCCTCTCCTCCTCCTCCTCCTCCTCCTCCTCTTGTCTCGCACGAGCCCACCCTCTCCCATCTCTCTCTCTCCCTCTCTCTCTCTCTCCTCTCTCTCTCTCTCTCTCTCTCTCTCTCTCTCTCTCTTCTCTCTCTCTCTCTCTCTCCTCTCT
>JACEEZ010005560.1:67270-82270 GCA_016584305.1 Chionoecetes opilio | reverse complement strand
TATAAGGTCCTACAGATGATCAATGTGCCTATACTATGTTCTTGTTTTTGTTTTTGCTCTAGTACTTAAGTTAACTCCTTGGCTTGTTCTTGTTGCTTTTTTTTCTTCTTTTGTCTGTATGCCTCCGGGCGAGAATACAATTATTATTATTATTATTATTATTATTATTTCTACTAACCATCCTTTCAAATTTTGTTCCCCTTTCATCCCTCTTCAAATGTTCCAGCCAGGGTTTTTGGGGCTACTTGAAGTTAAACCCGCTATTTATGCCCCTTATATCTCCCAATCAATCAATCATTGGGGGCATACGCCGGGGGGCGCGTCGCCTCGCCCACCCTACGACGCCACTCCCGGGGGTCACCACGCGCGAGATCCCATGCAGGCTCCTTTCCCATACCAAGCAGCTCTCGACAAGAAACATCAACTTGCCCCAGCCACGAGCCTTGTGGGCGCCCCCTTGGCCTCCTCCACGCCGGATTGTCTCTTACAGATACAACCAGATGGGAAGGATCGGTTTCAGGGTAGCGTGCCACATGCCATATATAGCGTGCCATATAGCGTGCCATATAGCCGAAGTTGGCGCTGACGGACTATGCAGGTAATAGGCCTATATTCAGTCTCACGGTGCAATCGCTGATTTGACACGTAATCATCCCAGCGATACCCCATGATTCTGCGAAGACACTTATTACCAAAGGCATCGATTCGTCTCTTCAAGTCACTATTTAGTGTCCATGTCTCACAACCATAGAGTAAGACAGGGATCACAAGCGACTTGAAGATCCGGATCTTTGTCCTCCTGCACAGGTACCGACAACGCCAAATACTCCCGCTGAGCGAGTCCATAACACCGTGGGCTATGCCAATCCGCCGTAAGACTTCTTGACGTGACCCGCCGTCATTATGGACTGCGCTACCAAGGTATGTAAAACTTTCCAAGATCTCAATGTCCTCGCCGCACGCATGAACAGACTGTACTGTTTCATCTAGTAAGCCTCCAAACACCTGAACCTTGGTCTTAAGCCAGGAGACCGCAAGTCCCAAAGGCTTTGCCTCCTCGTGCAGCGCCTCGAGAGCCATCACCAGGACCTCCAGCGACTCGGCAAAGATTACTGCATCATCGGCAAAAACAAGATCAGTGATCTTGGTGTTGCCGACGGATGCTCCACAATCACTTTGATTTACAACTTTGTCCAATACCCAATCCATACAAGCGTTGAAAAGTGATGGGGCAAGGACGCACCCTTGCCTCACTCCTGTATTAACAGGAAAGAAACTGGATACACATGCCCCACACTTCACAGCACTCTCAGTCCCAGAATACAGACCAGTTATCAAACCAATAGTTCTTGCAGGAATCCCGCGAAGTCGCAGAAGATCCCAGTGACTCACGATGCACTGAGTCAAACGCCTTCTTGAGATCAACATAGGTTGCACGCATCCCCTGTCAAAACCCACGTCGGCGTTCCACCAGGACACGAAGCGCTAGGATACGGTCCGTTGTTGACTTAACAGGCGTGAACCCAGACTGCTGAGGTCTCTGATGCTTCAGCAGATGACTGCGGATCCGTGTCAGCAATAGATGGGCAAGCACCTTGCCTGGCACACTGAGCAGTGTAATACCGCGGTAATTGTTGCAGTCCTGACGGTCCCCTTTCCCTTTCCAGATAGGGACGACCAGCCCCCTTTTCCAGTCAGGAGGAACGGTACCTGATTGCCACACGGCAGTCAGGACAGCATGCAACCCGCGGATCATGGCCTCACCCCCAGCTTTGAGGAGCTCCGCACTGATATTACAAACACCAGCTGCCTTTCCACCCCTCAACTTTGCTACAGCCTCTCAAAAGCAGTTACCAAATTCACGTTTAAGACCGAAAACAGAGCAATAAACTGTGTCATTACAACCAATTAAACAGTTTACATTTAACGCCACCAGGTAAAGTTTTGGGGGCCACTTCAAGTTAAATCCGCTATCTCTGTCCCTTATATCTCCCATATCTCCCAAGCAGTTACCAAATTCACGTTTAAGACCAAAAACAGAACAATAAACTGTGTCATTACAACCAAGTAAACTGTTTACACTCACTCTACTGTCATCCACTAATACCAATCCTTCCTTTTAAACCCTATAGCTATAGTGGTGCCAAATTTCTCACTTTTTTTCAGTCGTCACGTAGCTATCATTATAAGCACTACAATAAGCCTATCAGGAGTCATTAGGCCTAGATAATAGATGGAAAACATTACCTGCCATTATGATTCATTGATTCACTTCGCTTCACGTTCACTTCTTCACTATCGAACCTTTTTTTGTTCTCTGGTTTTCGTGAGGGATTGAAACGCATCGCTCACGCCCTCACCACACGACCCTTTGCCTTACTAACCTGCAAAGAGAAGAAAAGCAAAAGAAATGTTAATCACTTGCAATCTTATCCAGTATAAAAAAAAAATAATAATAAAAAAAAAAAAATCATTGCAATCTTATCCAGTTAAAAAAAAACAGTAGATTTGATTAATGATATATTATAATCACTCCTCTTCAGACATATTTCTAACTCTGGAGAGCACTCTGTGAATGGAACCAGTTAATCAAAGGACGTTTCTGGTTTTTTAAATATTTGTTGATTTTTACTGTTTTGTATATTTCTACATATGAGTCAAATGTCAAAAATCATGTTGATAATTAAGGTGTACGGTAGTATTTTTTCAGCATTTGTAAAGCTATTAATCACATCATATAGTTACATTAATCATTCATTCAATTTTTTCAGTAACTTAAATGTAATTTCAATTCAGTGTACAGTTAAAAGTATAAAAAAGGAGAAAAAATAGTTTGTATGAATCTTGAATAATATAATTTCTGCTGACCATTCTATCAATTTTTTTGTTTACATTTCATCACTCTTCAAAATGTTCACTATGGTTTCAAGATTAGATCTTGGCTAAGTAATAGGCAACAAAGGGTTACAATGAATGGTTCTAAATCTGAATGGGGGCGGGTAACGAGTGGGTTCCACAAGGGTCAGTTTTGGGTACATTAGGCTACTATTTTTTATTTACATCAACGACTTGGATAGTGGGATTAGTAGTGATATCAGCAAGTTTGCGGATGATACTAAGGTAGGTAGGATTATTAGATCACAGTCTGATGTAAATATTTTGCAAGGAGACTTAGATAAATTAAATGAGTGGGCAGACAGATGGCAGATGGAATTTAATATTGATAAGTGCAGCGTTATGAATGTTGGTAGGAAAAATCCTGGTAATAGGTACACCATACGCAATGTATCGCTGAAAAGATCAGAAGGTGAGAAAGATCTGGGAGTGCGGGTAAGCTCAGACCTCCGTCCTAGGAATCAATGTATTGAGGCTAGAAATCGAGCCAACAGGGTGTTAGGATATATTACCAGGAGTGTTAAAAGTAGAAGTGCTGAGGTTATTCTAAAGCTTTATTTGGCTCTAGTCAGACCTCACCTAGACTATGCGGTTCAGTTTTGGTCACCGTAAAACAGGATGGATATTGCCTTGTTAGAATCAGTGCAAAGAAGGATGACCAAAATGATTTATGGAATGCGTAACTTTAGTTATGAGAAGAGATTGAAACTATTAAAGTTACACTCACTCGAGAGGCGTAGAGTAAGGGGCGATCTGATAGAAGTTTTTAAGTGGACAAAGGGATACAATATAGGCGATGTAGGAAAAGTTCTTAAGGTTAGTAAGCAGGGTAGAACGAGAAGTAACGGATTCAAGCTGGAAAAGCGTAGATTTAAAAAGGAAATTGGGAGAAACTGGTTCACAAATAGGGTGGTGAATGATTGGAATGGACTAAGTCGTCAGGTGGTCAATGCGGAGTCTATTAGGGTCTTTAAAAGGAGTCTAGATAAATTCATGGATGGGGAAGAGAGGTGGATATAGGTAGAGTTAAGTAACAGGAACTACCTCGTGTATATAGGTCTCACGGCCTCTTGTAGCTTCCTTACTTTCTTATGTTCTTATGTCACTTTTTTCCCCCTCTGTGATTGATTGACTCTTAGTGTATCTCGAAAAGTATACAAATGAGAAAAATTGGTTTGTATGAATCTTAAATAATGTCACTTTTTTTTCATCGGTGATTGGTTGATTGGCTCAGGTAACGAGAAGTATAACAGTCCAATCACCCGGCCGCCTTAAGATTAGATACCAGTGTCGATGATGATAATTTAACACATGACATGTATCTTATGGTGTTACTCTTCACCATCAGCTCCACACATACACACACACACACACACACACACACACAGAAACCTAACCAGACACTGACACAGCATCACAACGACTATGCACTGAGAAAAACAGACTTACCCACACCCAACCACACCCACAAAAACAACCTAGCTGAACGCACCCACGAGTAACCCACCACGCACCCATGGCCATGAGTGCGTGAGACCCCACCCCGCCCACGTTCCATAACCCACGGCGCCTCAGACAGACTCGAAACGCCCACACACGAAGAGAACCAGAGTGCAGCCCACGGTCTCATATTACTCAACACTGATCTAGGTGCAGATAGCTTGCTCTCATGCCTTACAGACCGACCCTCTATTTGCATGATACAAGCACACCATCGCAACACCAAGCCAGCGAGAGCCACCACCTGTATCTAAATTGTTATATACGACGAGAAAAACACATTGGTCACTATTTCGATGTTGGGGGCTAATTGGGGACTGTGTGTGTGTGTGTGTGTGTGTGTGTGTGTGTGTGTGTGTGTGTGTGTGTGTGTGTGTGTGTGTGTGTGTGTGTGTGTGTGTGTGTGTATTCATCTAGTTGTATTCATCTAGTTGTATTTTACAGGGCCAGAGCAGTGCTCGTGTGGCCCAGTCTCCATATCAACATTTTTATCATTCATCCTTAGTGCTTTGTTGGCCGAAGCCAGCACCCCGGAGAGCAGGTCACAAACCCCGGCTAACACCCGGTACCCATTCACTGCTAGGTGGACAGGGGCTCGGGTTTTAAGGAAACAACCCATCTGTTTCCGCTCCGCCCGGGGATCGAACCCGGGACTTCTCGGTTGTGAACCGAGCGTGCTTCCCTTGCACCACGGAGTACCCAGGAGTGTGTGCGTGTGTGCATGTGTGTGTGTGCATGTGTGTGCATGTGTGTGTGCGTGCGTGGTGTGTGTGTGTGTGTGTGTGTGTGTGTGTGTGTGTGTGTGTGTGTGTGTGTGTGTGTGTGTGTGTGTGTGTGTGTGTGTGTGTGTGTGTGTGTGTGTGTGTGTGTGTGTGTGTGTGTGTGTGTGTATTCTCTTTTTTTATTCAAACCGTTAGTGATCATACAGATGGCTTAAAAGATAGTTAAGTTAAGGCATTGTGTTCAAAATCTCTCTCTCTCTCTCTCTCTCTCTCTCTCTCTAAACACACCTGCTCCCATCTGCTCATCTCATCATCCCAGAGTCTATAAGGGATAATGGGGTGACATCTTCCCCGCCCTTGTGCTTGCTAGGGTGAGAGTGGGGGGCTGGGGTGAGGCAAGGGTGAGGGGCAGGGGCGGGGCAGGGGTGAGGCGGGGCGGGGCAGGGGTGACAGAGTGAGGGGCGCCGCCACGACATCACCCCCGCGGTATCAGTAACTCCGGTGCTGCGTCGTGTCTGGCCTGTGATTCGTCAACCCTCAGAGTAATGACCTTTAATTAAGTGACCTCGACCTTGGCACTTGCATGGTTTTGTTTTCCCCGCCTTGAACCTCCTGACTCGCGCATCCTAAATCAAAACAAAACACTCGTGAGATGCTGTGTCACTATAAATCTCTTCCTCCACTTGTATTTACGTGGGTTTTTGGTGTTATTTCTTCCCCTCGTGTACCTTCGGAGACAGCCAAGGTCGTGGTGAGGTGAGGAAGGTCAGGACACACACACACACACCACACAAGAATTAGATGACAGGTAAGTAAAATGGTCTGATTCTAAACAAGATGCCGCTTTTCTGACGATCAAAGAGGTTATACATCTCGCATAAGCACACACACACACACACACACACACCACCACCACCACCTGAATTAGATGACAGGTAAGTAAATAGGTCGCAGATTCTAAACAAGATGCCGTTTTTCTAGCCATCAAAGAGGCTATCCATCTCGCATAAGGACACACACACACACATACACACACACACACACGTAACACCTGAATTAAATGACAGGTAAGTAAAATGGTCCCAGATTCTAAAGAAGATGCCGTTTTCCTGGCGATTAAAGAAGCTATCCATCTCGCATCACCGTCTTATCTTGTCACACACTCGAGACGCCACCATATCGGGCACGGATACTAAATAGCAGGTGATGCCCAGGATGCTCCCGGGGCACAGGAAGGTTAAACAAAACACCTGAAGGAGGCCGCGAAGGTAAATGTTTAGTCAGGGTCTCAACTTCCTCGTTAGTCACGCGTTACCCTGTTAAGGTGTTTGTTGAGTCACCGAGGGAACGTGCAAGTCACTCAAGGCCTCGCAGTGGTCAGTCATCTGTTTGCACGGCATTATCCCGGTACTGAGACGGCGGGCAAGTCAGCGAACCCAACCCGACACCTCACGGCTAAGTGGGTCGCGAGGGCTTTCAGGGGGGAGTCGTGAGGGCGTGCAGGGTCTTCGTCAGGGTTCTCAGGGCATAGGGACGTGAATAGACGCCCCCAACCCTTAACTAGAGAACCGATAAGGCATTTCAGGTCCTCCAGCTTTACATGGACTCTATATTCTAGACACCCTCCAATTTAGCACCTTACCAGCAAAAAAACTTGACATGGAGCCTATTTATGTACTTACGCCATCGTCCATACCAGGCTTACTGACGAAGCATTACTGGGGTGACATGAGCCTGTGGATGCGTGGGGAAGGGGTGTAGAAGGGGGTGGTAGGGGGTGTTGGTGCTTGTCCATACCGGGCCCACTGTAGAAGTATTAACCCCTTGAGGCCCAGAACGTAATTTCCATTGTAATTTGGGTATCATTAGACGATTTTTAATGAATATAAGCAATATTTTATAGATATGACCTGTTTTGTATCCTTGTCGACTAACTAATTTGGTATATTCAGTTACTTTTCGTACTTTTATGGCTCGACAACATACGATTTTTTATAGCAAAGGAAAGATCTGGGCGTGAAGGGGTTAATGGAGTGACACGGAATGCTATGGGAGGGGGGGTGTATAGTAGGAGTGTTTACGGGAAGGTGGCTTGGCTTGGTAGCGAAGCGAGGGAGAAACATCAAGGTATTGTATTAAGTTTGAGCACCATGACGCCGAGGGGGGAGCAAGGGAGGGGGGTAGTGTGGTGGTGATGGTGGTGGTGGATGCGAAGTCACGCCTGCCTGCCTGCTATAACTGCTTGCTTGTGCGTCTCAAACTCACCTGAAGATAATAATGACAACAAACCCGAGAGTCCATCTGTGTTATAGCTTATCTTCTGCCACTACTCACTCCCACATCCCGCCCTCGCACTTCCTTCTCCCGCCCACGCTACTTCACTTACTCCGAACTCGGTTACTCGCACTGCAGACTCTGATACTCACGCCCAGACCCCGCTACCGCCCACCTGAACCCCGTTACGCCCACCTGGACCCCGCTACAACCACTTCCTCGAGGCGGGAGCAAGGTCGTCGGCGCCAGGAGACCGTTCACTCCCGCCACTCAACCGCAGAATCAATAGTGACTTCGGACTGAACTGACCAGGTGGGAGGGCTTTAAAATATTCGCAGGGGAGGTTTTATACTTTCTTTATTCAATGGAGCGCCTGGCCTCGCTCTTACCGTCTCTAGGTTTTCCCAGGCTACGGGTGTCGTATTGATGTAGTACAGACGACGGTACGTGTTCCCTGGGCCACGTTTGAGGTCGATATGGCTACTCTTTTTTTCTCTTTTTTTTCTGTATGCCTTCGGGTGAAAATAAAAGTATTATTATTACTCCTGCTTCGTCAAGGTGAAATATTAAGCCTTGGTTTGAATTTCATTCTTGCAAGCTTTTACGTGAGACCTACAACTGCAAAGGATCGTTAGGTGACCAGTCTTTTTATGTCTCGTTGTACTGGACAATAAAATGTTATGTTATTAGGATACCTTTTTGTTCCTTCCTTATAACCAAGGTAAAGGAAAACGAATAGAACTTAAGAACGGTGAGTTACGATTCCTGACCTGCATTAATTGACCTTATTCTCCCTCTATTGACTCCATTCATTGACCTTACATTTCTTTGCTAGTTTCCTCGTCTCAAGGTCAAATCCTCCGTATAATTATATAAAAAAACAGACTCCAAGAAGACATTAAGCTCTTTTCAATATTTTTGCTTAAATCTATCTTTTTTTCTCTTATGTAAAAGCATCATAAAAAAGTTGGTAAAAACAGACTCCAAAAAGGCACATTAAACTCTTTTCATTTTTTCTTTGCTCAAAGGTATCTTCTTCTTTTTCTCTCATGTAAAAGCATCATACAAGACAGTTAGTTAGTTATGCAGTGGTCTATAGTCTATACAGTGGCAGGTCTGAGTGGAAAAGTCAAGGAGTTCAGTGCGTTGCGTTCAGTATATATTTCAGGCCACCCCCCGCGATGCTTCCAGACTAAACAAGGCAGCGCCCGCCACGTCCCAAAGGAAGGTGGAGGCGAGTATGTGTGACAGCAGCCAAAACAGTGAAAGGAGAACTGGAAAGCTGAGTAGTAATAGTAGTAGTAGTAGTACTAGTAGTAGTGGTAGTAGTAGTAGTGGTGGTGGTATAGTAGTAGTAGTAGTAGTAGATAGAAGTATAAGTAGTAGTAGTAGTGTAGTAGTAGTAGTAGTAGTAGTATAAGTAGTAGTAGTATAAGTAGTAGTAGTAGTAGTAGTAGTAGTAGTAGTAGTAGTAGTAGAAGTAGAAGTAGAAGTAGAAGTAGAAGTAGTAGTAATAGTAATAGTAATAGTAATAGTAGTAGTAGTAGTAGTAGTAGTAGTAGTAGTAGTATTAGTAATTGCAGGGGTAAACTTTGTAATATTGGGTAAAGTTAAATAAAAAGACAGTGAAGCAAACTTCATAAAAACAGACCTCACCCGGGTTCACTGAAGAGACGAGATGAGAGCCGAGAACTGAGGAGGAGAAAGACGGACAGAGCGTGAGAGACCTGGGTGGCGCGGGTAGTCACAGAGAGGAGAGAGAGAGAGAGAGAGAGAGAGAGAGAGAGAGAGAGAGAGAGAGAGAGAGTACGCACAAGGTAGGTAGTTTGTGCTGCTGCTGATGGTGGTTTTAGTCGAAAATAAATGTTGTGTGACGGTGCTTCGACAAGGACGGCGTCACGGCAACACTATAGATTCAACGCCTAAAAAATTAATGACCTCTAAGTGAAAATTCCTTTCAGGGAAGGTTTCGTTTAATTACAAGTGCGGCAACTGACAGGTATACGCGTCCGGGACAGAAAAGGAATATGTTGGACTGACAACCTGAACTTAGGGAAAGAAAGGCGAGAGATTCATCATGACGCCGGCGAGGCTGAGTGACTCTCCACTTAGTCATTTCCCCCAAGCCTGGTCCTGTTCGGGTTAAAGAATGGCCCGTAATCAGTGAGGCGTAATGCAGCTAACCGTGTGTTGCTAAACGTCCTCAGCGAGGCGGGGGAACACTAGCATGGGTGACGGTGGCAGGGTGGCGACAGGCGGCTGGAAAAACAAGACAGGTAAAGATGGAGGCTGTCTTCCCCCTCCCCCCCTCCCACCGGTGCTATCATGAATGAGGTGACTGGTGAAGGACAGGAGCGGGTGAAGGGGTGGGGGACGTGGGATGTGGGGAAGTTGGCGCCTGGCTGTTCGGGGTGGAGAGAGGGGAGAAGGGAGAAGGCTAGGTCAGCTATCCGGCAGGAAGGAGGGATCCTGGAGGTTGTGTATGAGAGCAGGTCCTTGATAGGGATGTCTGGGTGGAAGGGGAAGACCCGTAAGATCAAATATAGGGTGATAGAGGTGGTGGTGGTGGCGGTAGTGGGTGGGGTCACTTCCTTATACGTATATAAAGCCCCGGGAGGAATCAGTAGCGGGAAGCATAGGTCCTGCGTGGGTGGGAGGCCCCTTGGGGAGGCGGGCGCGCGGTGGCTCCACACTGGCGGGTGCACGAGACACTTCAGGGTGGCCGAGGAGACCGACCCCTCACCTTCTTCCCTTCACTAAGGCCACCCACTTCCTGAGGCCTCGCGCTACCCACGCCTCCCTGATCAATGATGCCGCCAGTACAACACCGAAGGGCGCCGCTATAAGGGTCTGGATATAATATTATGTCTTATAGTGTGTGTCCGCAGCTTTCTTCAGGAGTGTGAAGTGATAAAACACATAAAAATACGAGTGGCAAGACGGGGCCGAAAAAAAGAGAGAGAGAGAGAGAGAGAGAGAGAGAGAGAGAGAGAGAGAGAGAGAGAGAGAGAGAGAGAGAGAGAGAGAGAGAGAGAGAGAGAGAGAGAGAGAGAGAGAGAGAGAGAGAGAGAGAGTCCTCCAATATACAAAACCACTCGGTAAGCTGAAACCGAACTCCTCACCTTCACGTACAGACAGCTTCTTGATCTGCTGAACTTATTGGCGAACAGATACAAACAAAGCTGTGTGTGTGTGTGTGTGGTGTGTGTGTGTGTGTGTGTGTGTGTGTGTGTGTGTGTGTGTGTGTGTGTTTCGTGTGTGTGTGTAGTAAGCGCCACGACAGAGCTACTGCGAGGGGAAGCAGACGCCGTCGTTAGGCTCCCTGCTGCAGCAAGACCATGACTCTCTATATTCGGCAATCAGCCCTTAAGGCGAGAGGGACGTGCGCCTGCTCCCAACACACCAAGACGACCTCGAGCAGGCTAGGTTGCGACGCTTCCAAGGAAAACAATGTGCTTGATGGAGTGCTCTCTCTCTCTCTCTCTCTCTCCATATGATGCATGAGGGATGAGTAATGTCAGACGGAACCCTTCACAGTTACTCATTACGGGAGGAAAACAAGACAGCGACCAAGAGGCGCCGCTGTTACGAAACCTCAGAATTCCACATCCTCTCCCTTCACTGGTGTTGATGTTGCTCCACACTGATGCTATTACCGCCGCCGCTGCCTCCCCCTTCCTGCTACGACGCCTCGCCTCTCGTCGCTGAGGGAGGGAGACGCAAGGTGCAGCAGGTGAAGCAACCCCCCCCCCCCCTACACACGGAAGGCTGGGCCCATTATTATCCTGGTGGCGCCAACTCTGATTACCTATGCGTCGCCGATACCGACCCGGCCTCGTTCCCACTTATCTATCGTTTTACGTTGCTGTCCCCACCTCCTGTTATCTCCCTCAGCACACCTCCAACACCACAACCTCCATACGGCTCCACGCTCGCTAATTACTCGTCCTGGGGCGTCAGGACATCTAGGGGGGCGAGGTGTGGTCCTTAAGAGCGAAGGTCGTGAAGTCCCCCACACACACATCCTAGAATTCATGCACTCAAGTGGATGACCGTCCTCGAGGCTCATCACTATGCATGTCGCGTTAACTACTGACTCTTGACAGTTTTTTATGCTTCCAAGCCGCGTGCATTCGGCCCTGGTGGAAGTGTCAGAGGTCACCTTTTTTTTTCCTGCGAGAAGTTCCCCCATTGTGTTGAGGCTTGACGCAAGGCTGCGCCACCCCTCGACAAGACAATCTTTACATGTTACTCTGCGGTCACACCCAAGCCTTACACCTGTGCGGCACAATGGCAGCGATACCGTCAGTGGGAGACACTTACCTGCGGCTGGCAACCGGGGCACGGCGGCGGTGCACGTGCCGACCCACCGTCGCCGTGCCCTCCGTCCTCACCCGCCACAGCCACAGCCCGGCATTAGGTTACAGTAAGACATGTTGGTGACGTACCTGTGTGAAGGAGTCTTGCCCAGTGGTAGGGGTTGGCACACACGTAGACGTGATCGTTGCGGGCGGCACACGAGGGAAGTCGCTGCAGGGGCGTGGCACAGTACTGGCTGACGCTGAGCAGGTCCGGCCACCGCCACACCCACAGCATCAGGAGGTGGGGCGGCAGGCAGCGTCCACCCACGCACTCCTCGCCCAGTTCGCGGGGCACCAGCACGCACTCTCCGGGGTCACCGCCGCCAGAGTCTAACGCGGCAACCAATAACTCCAGTTGAGCCTCCGTGAGGCGGCGCAGTAGGTGTAAGGCGGCATCTTTGAGTTGTTGGGCGCCCTCCTGCTGCTTGAGTTCCTGATAGGGCGCGTCGCCAAGCCCGACCTGTCGTGACTTCCAGGCTCGCTTCACAAGGGCTGTCTTCCTGGAGCGGAACATAAACATGAAGCACGGGGAGGCGCCGCCCGGGCATAGCTTGGAGGGCGAGGCTGCCCCGCCCAGCCCGCGCGCCCACGCACACCACCCGCCCTCACTCCGCCCACGCCGCCCACACTCGCCGGTACTCCTGCTGCTGTAACTACTACAGTCGCTCCACAGGGGCTCGGAGCCTGCACCTGCCTCCGTGGTGGTGGTGGACTGGGGGGAAGGGCAGAGGCAGCACGGGGAGGTGGAGTGGAAGGCAGGCGCCGCCGCAGCTCCACCAGGGGGGCTCGCACCACATGGGGCCGCCGCCGCCCGCGCCGCCACAACACACACACTGCCACGGGTGGAGGCTGCCTCTCCGCCGCCTGGCCGCCGCCACAGGGGATTCTCGCTGGTAGTGACACTCGCGCGCTACTGGCAGGGGCAATACCTCATGCTTGCCGCGCCGCACACTGACAACACTGACACGGCCTGCCGCGGGCAAGGCGCCGGGTACACACACAGGTACACTGCAGTCAGGAGCTGTTCGCCGCCCCAGGTGTGGTGCTACACTGGCGCCCGCCTGGCTCGGCTCCACGGCGGCCCTGCATGCGCTCGCCACAACCACTATTTTCTTCCATTTATCCTGACACTGCGATAGATGACAGACTCCATGTACTCACTCAGGACAACTTTCTGTATACGATGTAACACTCACGACGATATTAACGCAACTCATCACTTATCTCTGCGTGTATAAACATTTAAATCTCCAGCCAGCAACTCAGCGGCACGGCTGTTGCCAGCTTTCACGATGAATACATTATTTTCTGTCACGGTGTTGTCAAGGGTCACGTTCGCGAGGGAAGAGGGATGGCATGAGAGGTTAGGTCACTCGTAGCTCACAGTAAAAAGTGTGTTGACCGTCTGGACAGCCCGGCGACCACGTCCTCAGCAGACAGGTGGTGGGAGACGGTATAAGGGCGACACAACTCTCTCCGTCTTTCGTCTGATGAATATCGACTTGTTTATGCAACAGTTACCCTCCGTAATGCAGTTTACCTGAGACCCTGAAAGTTGTGCGTCCTTACAGAGTCGCTGGGTGTATATGCTCGTACGTTGCCAAGAACAAGTATGGAAGAGGCTGGTAATTGCTGTCTTGACTGACTGAGTGACAGTGGAGTGTGCGTGTGTGTATGACAGCCTCCCGCCACAGAGAATCCCACTTTCCTTAACTGGACCGCCCGTCGAGGACACGCACCCCCCCCTTCTGCCCCCTACGTCTGCCAGCCCACCCTGGCGCCCACCGCAGTGCCACAGCCGCCTCGCCATCACTCACACTCCAACACAACCCATAAATACAGTTGCTTCTCTAAGTTGTTTTTGTAGTCGACCATTACTGTTGACGTTGTGTGTTATGGTTAGAGTTAAATCACTAGTCACAACAGACTGACTCTAACACGACTAGACTGTCTGTGTGTACAGAAAAAAAAAAACCACACACACACACACATACTGAAAAAAATTCCTGTGGTGTATTGAAACGTATGTTTGTCACACTCTTGAATCACTTCTCACACTTCAAATGATGATATTGTAACTACGCAATTATCTTTTGACTCATCACTCCCTCGACGCTCTCTCCTCTCTCTCTCTCTCTCTCTCTCTCTCTCTCTCTCTCTACACACACACACACACACACATTAAATTCAGAATAACAAGCCTATCTTTAATAGACGCAACATAATTCATTAACTTCAGCATAAGAAAAAAACTTTCTAAACTTTATACATAAGCAGGAGAGTATTTTGTAAGAACTCATCCAAATCTCCTCACTGCCATACCCTTCACTCCTTCTCCTTGCCTCCTCCTCCTCCTCCTCTTCTTTCTCCTCCTCCTCTTCCTCTCCCTTCCATCACTTTCCACCTCAATCCTATATCTATTGACTCAAATCTTGGAAACCTCAGCACGAATAGTAATTATGCTGATCTTTTATAATCGTTCTCCCTGGCTGCCTAAAAACCTCAGACGAGCAAGGATGAGGATCAGAGGTGAGGAAAATTATGATAATGATGGTGATAATGATGGTAATGATGATACTAATGATCCCAGATGGTACGAAGCGTCAAAACAATAGCCAGTGATATTTGCAAACCCTCCTGCCACCCTTCTACCTTCACCTTCCACCCCCGACAGGCGCCTCACCTCCCTTTAAGGTAAAACTGTGCAAATGAGACAAGGCGAGATGCACCGCGCAACACACAGCGGTCTGACAGCTTGATTGCGTCGGGAATAATTGCAGCTTAAGTGCAAACCTCGGTAAGGATGTTGCGCCAAAGTTCCGTCAGTTTTGTTATCAATCGACAAAAAACTGACGCGACGCCTCTCGTATATTAAATTTCCAGGCCATCCTAGTCATTATGGTGGCCGCTGCGCACTTCCTCAGCGAATTGCATGAAGTTAAGGGAACGTGCAAAGATATTAACTTCATGTGAAGAGACAGAGGGAAGTTGTTGTGGAGGCGCGGGGCCAGACGAGCGAGTGTGGCTGCTGGCCGACCAACACGACACCATCAAGGTTACGTCTCCCTCCCTCCGCCTCTCTTGTCGCTCACAGATTTCTTATTTGCAAGTAACGTTATGCGTCACGGCCTCGTCCTGTCCCCTGCACCGGCCCAGCGTGAGTGCGGGGAAGGACGCGAATAAAGTGGTAATAATAAAGCGAGAAGAGAGGAAAAAAGAGATAGCATGTCTTATTAGCCTAATCCATG
>JACEEZ010005560.1:34770-64770 GCA_016584305.1 Chionoecetes opilio | reverse complement strand
TTCACGCCACCACCCGCGCCCTTGGGAATTTCCATGAGTCTAGTTATAGCGCCTGAGGGAGAAAAATTGTAAACACTAAGCAATACGTCGTGGCAGTTGGTTTAAGGTAGTGGGCTAAAGCGTGGCCACCGAGAGAGATTAATAAAAGGATAATCTCTCTCGGTGGCCACGGTTAAAGCCAGTAAATAGACAAGTATAGGTAGGGTAAATAAAGTATACTCCTTACTGGCTTTGGTAGTGAGTTGTAGTAGTATACACGCGGCACTGTTGTCTGTGAAGTAATTACTCAGGTACTTCGCCGACGGATCCTCCAGCTTCTGCGTGGCGTGGTAGGTCCTCATGGCACGTACCCAGGCTGCCTCACGCCCCCCACGACGATGGAACAAGAAAGAACCAACATAAAGCAAGCGTATAAAATTGGCTATTGAGTCTGCCTTCCCATTATGTCGCGGGAGTAGCCACGAGCCGCCAAAATGCATGTTAGGAGCGTCCGAACATGGCAGTGTTTGGGGCTCCTCCCTCCCGAACACGGCTTCACAGTCACTGCCCGACCCACCTTACGTCTATATCTGATTACCGACGCATCGTTCCGGGCGGACCTCCCTTAACGCCCTGCTACTCCATAAAGAAAGAGAAGTATTGTGATGTGCTACAAGGCAAGGATCACAACTCACAAGGCAGCACCTCCATAATATTTAAGGCGATACCTCGTCCCTCCCGCCGTGAAAGACGTCCCACGCCCTTGCTATTCACCCTGGCACCCATAATGTTCTTGGTGATCCCCGCGCCGCCCCGGAACGCGAGAACCTTAGAAGAGTAAACGGCGAGCTGGTAAAGTACTCATTAAGTTTGTATGCAAGATGGAAAGAAATATACATAAAGATGAATGAAAAAGATGAAATACAGAGCCATCATCCGAGCATACTGTATGATAGCGAAACGACACACACACACACACACATGATAGTTTAACATATTGGTTGGGGGAGAAAGGGGGGAAGGGGGGAAGAGGGGAGGGGGGAAGGTGTGGCGCCAGTGGGCTAGCGGCGGTGGAAGGGGTCTGGGAAACACCTGGCGAGGCGTGCAGGTGTGGAAGCCTTAACGACCCGCCACCTAGTTCCCCGCCCACAGGTATTTAGAACTCCGCCCATACACAAAGCAATTCCAAACAATTCCTTCAATAAAACAGAAACTACAAAACTTATCTATAAATCACGGATGTAAAATGAATTCTCTCTATACAATCTTTTTACTACAATTTACATGTTCTCTGGTTTATGTTTTACTGTTTTTTTCAATTATCAATAAAACAAACTACAAAAACTCTAAAAGTCACGGATTTACATAAATTCTCTATATTATTTCTTTTATTCCAATTGACATGCTCTGATTTATGTTTTTTATCGGTTTTTCTGTTTATCATAATTCTTCTGTTTCCTATTTCCCAGGTAAGTGAATGAGGATTAAAGGGAAGAACAATCAGGAGGGTGTGAGGAGGGAGGGGCGAGGGGCAGGAGGTAAGGAGGAGGAGGTGTCCGGGGAATCAGATGATCACACTCAAAATACTTAGTAGTGTACGTGAGGTCCGTCTAGCCTACGCGTCGCCACCTCGTCTGTGTGTGTGTGTGTGTGTGTCTGTGTGTGTGTGTGTGTGTGTGCGCGTAGTCTACCTTAAGTCTTCACACACCTGCGTGATTTGTGTGTGTGTGTGTGTGTGTGTGTGTGTGTGTGTGTGTGTTTATAATATGCTATGTTTTGAAATATGTGTAGTATCACTTTTATTTCAAGGTTATGTGTTTGTTGGCCCATATATTACATAAATTTTGATTATCCGAGTAGAATGTGTGCGTGTGAGTGTGTGTGTGTGTGTATTCATGTAGTTGTATTCATCTAGTTGTATTTTACAGGGCCTGAGCAACGCTCGTATGGCCCCGTCTCCATATCAACATTTTTTTATCATTCATCCTTAATGCTTTGTGTTGGCCGAAGCCAGCACCCCGGAGAGCAGGTCACAAACCCCGGCTAACACCCGGTGCCCATTCACTGCTGGGTGGACAGGGGCCCGGGTATTAAGGAAACAGCCCATCTGTTTCCGCTCCGCCCGGGGATCGAACCCGGGACTTCTCGGTTGTGAACCGAGCGTGCTGTGTGTGTGTGTGTGGAGGTGTGTGTGTGTGTGTGGGTGTGTGTGTGTGGTTTCAGAATAGTGTTGTTGATGTGAATATAGATGTTGACAACGATGATGATTTTGATGGTTTAGCCAATATGATATCCAATGAGCTCTACAGTTGCGCTGTTCGGAGTAAGAGCCATGACCAGGATATAGAAGTCAGGGATGATCATTTAGGTAAATGGGAGAGGTTGTTACAGGACAAAGATGATGTTAGAGTGTGGCGAGCCATAGACTGGAGAGGTAATTTTGATGTGTCAAAATATGGAAAAGAGGTGTCACCCAGAGATGAAGATTTTAAGACACACTTTGAGAGAATACTTAACCCACCACATGTCCCACCCAACGAGGAAGTAAGCACAGAGGTTAGCATACCAGTGTTAGATAGCCCCATTTCACCTGCAGAAATTTTTGATCAAGTCAAGAATATGAAGCCAGACAAAGCCTGCGGACCGGACGGAATATCGTCTGGTATATTTTCGCTGTTGCCTGTTCACCTGTTTTTGACTATTGTTACCCTATTCAACAGAGTTTTCATGAGTGGTCAGTATCCTTTATCATGGACCAGGGCAAAGATTTTTACCATCTTTAAGAAAGGGGACAGGATAAACCCAGATAATTATCGGGGAATTAGTGTTACTAACTCCATCACCAAACTGTACGACATGGTCCTCTGTCATAGACTAGGCCAGTGGTTTAAGCCGTGTCGGGAGCAGGCCGGAGCACAACAAAAGCGAGGATGCCTGGAACATGTTGTTACGTTAAAGGCCCGTCCAGACTACCGTAGATAACAGTGAAGTCGCCACCTGCTGTGAAGTCGCCAGGCACCAAATATTACGAATTATAGCATCACTACTGATTTTTATATGCCACTGAAGATGTTACACAGTAGTTTATATCATGACTGTATAATCTACCCTGTTTCCGCGTTGTTTTATGCTTTGTATCTGCACGTATAACTGTTGCGCATTTTGCTTCGCACGACGACAGACAGTAAACAGTAGCCTTTCAGGCGACAGGACACAGACTTGCCAGATCTTTCAAACTTGAATAGAATTTATTTTCACGTTGGCAGAGGATTTTTTATATATCCAAGCATCTTCCGCAGCTAATATATATAGAGACTTGTTTTACTTTACCTCTAATTTCCCTGAATTCCCCAGAGTGGTGACTCAACTGTTGGGTTAAAATACTAGCTGGCGACTTTACTGTAGTAGGTATAGTGAGGTCGCCACTCGGTTTTATTTTTGTAATTTGTTCATTTATAGCCCTACTATGACACAGATGAAGACACAAAATGACACAGACTTTCCAGATAGACCCTTCTAACTTTCCTGAAATCATGGATGTACAAATGAAAGTATTAACGCCACCACACGTCTGTAAATAACAAAGAAACGTAGAATTGGCGACTTCACTGTTATCTACGGTAGGGCTCATGAGGCTGGCGGTGAGGCTGGCGGAGTTGAAAATCGAGGTTTTCAACACCGCGCGCGTCGTGCGGAGCGAATCCAACCCTTCCCGATTCGAGGGACGTGTTGTAGTTCCCCAGTGCTGCCCCAGTGATGGTATTATCAAACTACCAGATGAATAAGATGATAATTAGGAAGACTGAACATACCATCATCTTCGCGAGACATTACTGCGTGTCATGAATATAAATAAATTACAGTATACTATAGCAAGAATAAGATAATGATACCAAAGCGAAATAGTGCATAAAAAAAATTCCTCTCTCACCTTTTTTTATTCAACTCCTTGTTATTCATTTAATTTTGCTTGCATTGCATGTTTATTTACTGTCTCGGAAGCAACACACTTTTCCGATTCTGACGGTATATGATACGTCTCAATGCAAAAATATTTAGGTGGTCAAAAATTGAAATGAACATCAATCAATCTTGTGACGGAGCGTCGCCTCCCTGCCATGGCGGTGAGGCACAGTCTGGACGCGGAGGTCGTATTTCAACACATCAAGGCCTCACCGCCAGCCGCATGACCCCTAGTGTGGACAGGCCTTTACGGCTACTCACTGACTCCGCAAGGAGGAAGAAAAACAAGTTATTCGTGTCTTTCATTGATTTTTCTAAGGCATATGACGTAATGCCAAGACAAAAGTTGTTTATGACTCTGAAGCGTCTAGGTTGTGGAATGATGATGCTTGCAGCTATAGTTGCCATGTACCGCGTCACGGAAAGTATTTTAGGCTGTGCAGTTGTCACCTCCACCGTCGGAGTAAGGCAAGGTCTGTCCACATCTTGTCTCCTATTTATAATATATGTAGACGAGTTGGTAAAAATGATGAGAGATAATTGTAGTCCTGAGACATTTATAGAATGGCTGCACATATTGTTGTATATGGATGATGCGGTGATACTTGCTACGACCAGGGACAACATGTTAAAGAAATTTTGTATATTAAAGGAATTTTGTATATTAAAGGAATTTTGTGATGAATATGGAATGAAGATAAATGTAGGTAAAACAAAGTTTTTCGTGATAAACGGTCAAGCAGGGGACGCCGAGCCGCTGCGCGTGGACGGGTTAGTGGTGGAGCACTGCAGCAGCTACGTGTATCTGGGGACTCCCTTCACGTGTGACGGTTCGGTGTTATCTGCTGTGAAAATACATGCACAAAACAAGTTATGTCATGTTTTAAAATTTGTCTCATTTATTCGAAAAAACAATGACATTCCTTTTATTGTAAAACGTCGTTTGTTCGATGCTGCCCTTATGTCGTCTTTACTGTATGGCTGTGAGTCTTGGGTAGGCGCTGACGTGAAACCTATCATTAAGTTGTATAATTGGGCCATGAAGGAGTTGTTAGGGGTAAGGAGAGCCACTACCAATAATGTATGTTATGCTGAGTTAGGATACCCCTCGCTGCCTGACCTTCTAAGACACAAACAACACAAGTTTTATCACAGTATGTGGTCAGAGAGACGTAACATGAACGATGACCCTTTGTCTTTCGCGCCTAAGTATGTTATGTCTTTAAATACCCCGGTTGGAAAACTTGTGGCCCACATGACACACAATAATGTCCCTCACATGTCCTCTATGTTGTATAATGTACATAATACAATTGCTAACTCTGAGGCAACAAGATACAATGTATATAAAACAATTAACCCTGAATTTAAAGTGCATGACATTTATGAAAAGAAACATGTAATTAACGACCTACATAGGATGTCGTTTACACGTTTTCGAGTCTGTGGTCATAGTTTAGTAGTGGAAACGGGACGCTGGAACAGGCGCGGACGTGGTCGCCTTCCTCTCGAGGAGCGCCTGTGTGTATGTGGTGACATACAAACAGAACAACATGTGGTAGAGGTGTGCCCCATAACACAACACATTAGAAACCTTTACAGATTTAATACTGTTCATGACGTATTCTCTAATTTCAGTGATGTAATAACATGCAAAATTATTCATGAAGTTTTAAATAGTTATAATTAAGAAATGCATATTCTTTTCCGTTAATAGTTTATTTATTTTTTTGTCTTTCATAGGGACGTAGATCAAGCTGGCTGCTTGTTGAATTTTATGTGTTTAGTAGTTTATCGTAGTAGTAGTAGTTTTAGTAATTATTTTTGTTGGACTACAGTTTGTTACTCAAAATTTGTGGGAATGTTTGATTTTTTGGACATTAAGTGTTTTGTCTATTTATTAATGATATTATGTGTAATTTATGTATAAAGCTGTGGTCAATAAATATCTATCTATCTATCTATCTATCTGTGTGTCATGCTTCACACCCTAGACGCCACACATTAAACACACCTGTACTCCGATAATGGTGTTTGGGGTCCACCTTCTACAATAGCCTTTCGTCGCCTCGCATTCCCACGAGACCGGACCATCCCTCCTTCCTGCCTTCCCTTCCCGGCTCCAGCTAATTGCCTACCGCCCGGAAGTCTTTAAGATGAACTACTAACCGCGAACCCTCATTGTCTGGGGTGTTAATGGTGCGAGGTGTGAAGTGAGGGAGGGGCGAATGGGATGATGGGAGGGGAGAAAGGTGTGAATGAAGGAGAGGAGAGGAGAGGAGAGGAGAGGAGAGGAGAGGTGAGGTGAGGGGGGGTGATGAAAGGGAGGGAGGGAAGAAAAGAAACAGGATGAGACATGTGGATATGGAAGGGGGAGAAAAGGAGGAAGGCAAGGAAAGAAAAGGGAAACATGAATAAGGGAATTGGAAGGGGAGGAAAGAGAGATGTTGTTGGAGGATGGTAAAAAAAACTGAAAGATGAAATGAAACAATGAAAGGAAAACGATGACGGAAAAAGAGCAAGAAAGAAGAGAGAGAGAGAGAGAGAGAGGAGAGGAGAGGAGAGAGAGGGAAGAGAGAGAGAGAGGAGAGAGAGAAGGAGAGAGAGAGAGAGGAGAGAGAGAGAGAGAGAGAGAGAGAGAGAGAGAGAGAGGAGAGGAGAGAGAGAGAGAGAGAGAGAGAGAATGCAAAGTTTAACGATACCAGTACAATAAATGATTAGCTCAAAAGAGTAATAGGAAGAGGAAAAGAGAGCATGAAAGAAGAGAGAGAGAGAGAGAGAGAGAGAGAGAGAGAGAGAGAGAGAGTAATGCAAAGTTTAACGATACCAGTACAATAAATGATTAGCTCAAAAGAGTAATAGGAAGGGGAAAAAAGCATGAAAGAAGAGAGAGAGAGAGAGGGGAGAGAGAGAGAGAGAGAGAGAGAGAGAGAGAGAGAGAGAGAGAGAGAGAGAGAGAGAGAGAGAGAGAGAGAGAGAGAGAGAGAGAGAGAGAGAGGAGTAATGCAAAGTTTAACGATACCAGTACAATAAATTATTAGCTTAAAAGAGTAATAGGAAGGGGGAAAAAACATGAAAGAAGAGAGAGAGAGAGAGAGAGAGAGAGAGAGAGAGAGAGAGAGAGAGAGAGAGAGAGAGAGAGAGAGAGAGAGAGAGAGAGAGAGAGAGAGAGAGAGAGAGAGAGATAGAGTAATGCAAAGTTTAACAATGCCAGTTCAATACGTCATGATTCACGTTAAAAGAGTAATGCTAACAAGAAAGCTTCGTCTATAATGAACACACACACACACACACACACACACACACAACACACACACACACCACATACACACACACACACACACACATACAGTTCGCAGTTCAACACAACCCCATAACATATACATACCATAGCATTGTATATTTCATGCTATCATATTCCCCTACCGTGTCATTATCTTGTTATCAAAATTTCATACCATCACTGCGAATAATTAAACCCTCTTCCCCTCCCCACCCCTCCCCATAAGAAGCAAGGAAACATTAATAAGTAGTCTTCGTTATATACTAAATACAAAATGAGAATTATGAAATAAATTTTAATCTTTACCTCGCTTTTTTTCGTAATTAATAAGTAGTGTGAATCCTTTACACCGTATAGCGATGAATAACGAGTAATGATTCTTCCCATTTGATAATTTGCTTGAGAATTTACTAAACACACATGAATAAAACAAGTAGGAAACTGAAACAGAATCTATTCCAATGAATAAAAAATACTCGTCATACTAAAGTACTCGCTCAAAAAAAAAGAAAAAAAGGGAGGGGTTAAAATGAGGAAGAGTAAAAACAAAAAAACCGATGGGTAAAAAAGAACGAGGATAGGTAAAAAAAAAAGAAGCCAGGGAGAGGGGTTAAAAAAAACGTGGAAGTGTAAAAAACAAAACAAAAAAAAAAAAAAAAAAAACAGGAGGGAGAAAAATATATAAAAAACCTTGTCAGTTGCCTTTCAAACCCTCCACGAAACACGTGAGAGAGAGAGAGAGAGAGAGAGAGAGAGAGAGAGAGAGAGAGAGAGAGAGAGAGAGAGAGAGAGAGAGAGAGAGAGAGAGAGAGAGAGAGAGATTGATTGATTGATTGTTTATTAACATTATATTTACAAAACAAGTTAATAACATTAATAGGTCTAAATCTTGTCCATTGAGCTCGTGGCTCCAGAGAGAGAGAGAGAGAGAGAGAGAGAGAGAGAGAGAGAGAGAGAGAGAGAGAGAGAGAGAGAGAGAGAGAGAGAGAGAGAGAGAGAGAGAGAGAGAGAGAGAGAGAGAGAGAGAGAGAGAGATTTAATGCCAAAAAGGTGAAAGTGCCAGACATCAGAGGTCATCTAATATACTATAGGAGTAGCCGTGTGTCTGTGTGTGTGTGTGTGTCCTGTCTGTCTGTTTTGGGTAGCCGAAACTGTAAATTCAATTTTGATGAGAGTAGGCTCAAAAAATCGCAAATAAATCGTAGGTGGTAAGCGGCTTGGTCCCATGTCGATTGAATAATTTTGAAGGGGGGTTTTGGGCTAAAAACTTTTTAGGAGTATTGGATTACAGGAAATACTCTGCGGTAACGTCTTGCCGCATTCCACAAACTCAGTAGACTCATGGACGTTTGTATTCATCTAGTTGTATTTTACAGGGCCAGAGCAACGCTCGTGTGGCCCCGTCTCCATATCAACATTTTTATCATTCATCCTTAGTGGTTAGTGTAGGCCGAAGCCACCACCCCGGGAAGGGGGTCACAAACCCCCGGCTGACACCCGGTACCCATTCACTGCTGGGTGGACAGGGGCTCGGGTTTTAAGGAAACAACCCATATGTTTCCGCTCCGCCCGGGGATCGAACCCGGGACTTCTCGGTTGTGAACCGAGCGTGCTAACCACTACACTACGGAGTACCCGTAGTGTAGTGACCTCTCTTGCGTAGTGAGTACCTCTCTTGTGTGCGTGTGTGAGTGTGTGTGTGTTGGAATCACATGGAACGTGGTCTACCCCGAGGCACTTTGACCAGTGACCAACGACAGCAACAACACGATTGGAGTTTGCAATCACATGTTGTCTAATATATACTACTACTACAAACATCAATACATGGGTCCGAAGGGCCCACAAGCACTTGTATGGCACTATGGCAAAGCATAAAAAGGGGAGGGGTTAAAGAAAAATAGCGAAACGGTGAGGGAAGGGGAAAGAATGGAATGTTACAGCAGGGTGGTTTCTTTCAACGAAATTAAGAGAGAGAGAGAGAGAGAGAGAGAGAGAGAGAGAGAGAGAGAGAGAGAGAGAGAGAGAGAGAGAGAGAGAGAGAGAGAGAGAGAGAGAGAGAGAGAGAGAGAGGATAAGACATGTGGATATAGAAGGGAGAGAAAAGAGCATGAAAGAGAGAGAGAGAGAGAGAGAGAGAGAGAGAGAGAGAGAGAGAGAGAGAGAGAGAGAGAGAGAGAGGATAAAACATGTGGATATAGAAGGGAGAAAAGAGCATGAAAGAGAGAGAGAGAGAGAGAGAGAGAGAGAAAAAATGCGTCCCCTGCAGTGGTTGGCAGACGTCGGGCGGAACGAAAATTGCTGATTCCTCTCGTTTGAGCCGCGTTCGTAGCAATTATTCTATCAGACACATCACTACGCCGCCGCGAGTCCTGGCCGGGAATGTAACGGCGCCACCAACGCCCCTTAACTGCCTGGCTTGAGACGAGAATTAAAAAACATCAAACCAAACCATCCCAAGCCATTCCGCATCATAATCTTGCTCACATAAGAAGTTAAAGACATAAGAAAATAAGGAAGCTACAAGAGGTTGGGAGACCTACACGCGGTAGTTCCTGTTACTTAACACTACCTAGGCTACATCCACCTTTCATCCCCATCCATGAAGTTATCTAGCCTCCTTTTAAAACTCCCTATTGACGCCGCACTAACTACCTTACGACTAAGTTCATCCATTTATTCATTAATTCAATCATTCATTCTCAAGACGCCCACCTCACCGCATTAGTATCACTATTTATCTAGAAACAGTAAATTCAGGGTCTCAAGAGGTTATTTTTACGTATTTGTATAAGGAATCAGAAGTTGATACCCTCTTGGAACATTTTTAATCAGAAAGAGTATTTAGCGAAGAGGAGTAACTATCTAGGTGCCTCAATGAACAGTCTCTTTGCTTCCTCCCGCAGGCTCGACGCGCTTCAACAAGGAATTAAGATCCCAAACAATATAGCCAAGGAAAGAGTTGACAAACTTGTTAACTAAGGAGACGATGCTGTTTTCTATGTTATATCATCCTTCCCTCTACCTCATTTAATCCCTATATTAATGTCCAGCCTTTTTAAGCCTCCAAAGTTCTTCAAAAAGGTCGAATAATTAATTTGGCATGTATTTAATAACAGAAATGAAATGGTGGTTTGCGATACTAAGAGAAATGAAATGGTGGTTTGCGATACTAAGAGAAATGAAATGGTGGTTTGCGATACTAAAATATTAATAAGAGAAATGAAATGGTGGTTTGCGATAACTAAGAGAAATGAAATGGTGGTTTGCGATACTAAAATATTAATAAGAGAAATGAAATGGTGGTTTGCGATACTAAGCGTTACGTACTAAAGGTCACAACAACAAGCCCTGGCCGTCGTCTCCCCGGTCACGTACGCCACCCATTGAAACACGGCAGTCCACTCTTCTCAGAAACACCGAATCAGAACAGTTTATTTCTTATGCGTCAGCCGCGGGAGAGAATGAATAAGTGAATATCGAAATGCTGGGATGAAACAAAGAGGATGCTGTAAAATGAAAAACCAGTGAAGAATAAATTTGGGACTGAATGAATTGATAAATATGACTTCTCTATACATGTTGCACTTATCTGCCATGGTTTTTAAGTTATTGAAAAAAACGTGATTTAAAAAAAATCAAGGCTCAAATAGGGATTAATAATAATATTACTAATACTGAAAATACTAATACTGATCGTTGTAATGAAGTCATTATTAATCTAGCAATGCCTATCATACTTTTATGTCTTGTAGTAAGTTTTGCCTAATTTGTGATTTTTAAGGAATATCTGGAAGTATCATGTCATTGTGAATTGGCTAAAATAGGGACTTCTAATCATTGTAACTGAAAACTGACTCCAGATTCGTGTTCAGCATGCCCGAAAACTGCTAGGAACAAATTTACAAGCAAATCTATTTAAAAAAAAATATTGCAAATTTTGCAAGGGAAACTTGGAAGCCCTTGCAAAATTTGCAATATTTTTTGAAAAATAGATTTGCTTGAAAATTTGTTCCTAGCAGTTTCCGGGCATGCTGAACACGAATCTGGAGTCAGTTTTCAGAACTTTACAATGATTAGAAGTCCCTATTTCAGCCAATTCACAATGACAGGATACTTCCAGATATTCCTTATAAATCACAAATTAGGCAAAACTTACTAAAAGACATAAAAATATGATAGGCATTGCTAGATTAATCATTACTTCAATATATACAATGATCAGTATTAGTATTTTCAGTATTAATATTATTATTAATCCCTATTTGAGCCATCCGTGCGATTGTCAAGACTTATAAAAACCTAGGAATACTATAGCAATCCTGTGAGACTTCTAATGCCCTCCTATGACTCCTGTAGGATGCGTGAAGGAGCGAAGAGGCCCATGAAGGACTCTGAAGGATTGTATAGAAAGTGAAGGATACTTAAAAAAAATAGTTCTTCCTCCTCCCATTTCCTCTCCTCCCTTTCTTGACCCACCTCCTTCCTTCTCCGACTTTACTTCGGCGCCAAGTCTTGATCTGTCAGGAAGCATTGGTTTTGTGGTAATGTTCGTCTAATTCAACCATGGTTTTCTACGTGATCTGTTCCCTTTCCGAAAAATAATAAATTCCTTCGTATTCATGGCCAATAGTAACGTGTTTATGGCAAATGTCTGCTTATCTTCCACACACGCACGTATCCACTAACGATGATGATAAAGCAGCATGCAGAAGGTGTTCGATGGTATGCTATTAGAAGCTATAAGTTACCTTGATGCTCAACTGTTTGTGAGTCTATGCATAAAGGAGAATCCCTAAATCCAGGACATGTTCAATTGTGATACCTTGTGGCGCCCCTGAGCGACTCCTGGCATGCACCCAGAGTGGAGAACCTAAATGATGCCTATACGTGTTAATCGACTTTACTCCGGTGCCAAGTCTTGATCTGTCAGGAAGCATTGGTTTGTGGTAATGTTAGTCTAATTCAACCATGGTATTCTATGTGATCGGTTCCCTTTCCGAAAAAAAAGAATTACTTAGTATTCATACCTTGATGCTCAACTCTGTTTGTGAGTCTATACATATATGTAGGAGGAGAATCCCTACATCCGGGACATGTTCGATTGATTTATACCTTATGGCGACTATGAACACAAGCCAGACTTATATAGGCATGCACCCAGAGTGGAGGGTCGGTGGGGAAGGGAAGGGCAAACAAATGCACTCGGCAACTTGTTACTGTTATTACTATTACTTGAGTTACAATATTTTGTACAGAAACTATATAATAAATTAATTTTTTATCCCGACAAGTTTATAAAAATGCACTTCGCCGTCGTTTTACATTATTTTCAGATGTCTGCTGAAGTGCTGAGTATGTGGTGTGGCGGCGCTGGAGAAGCGAACGTTCACGAGGGCGGTGCTTGGGGCCAGTCCAGCACTATGAGCACTGCCAGGTCCTCGAGTCGTGGCTTCGGTGCTGGTAGGCTACTGATGACTCCACACACCCTCACTCCCTCTCACGCGCTGCCCTCGTCACCCCTCATCGCGCCAGGGACATGTACCGTGCAGGGCTTAAATAAAGTTTGATAAAAAAGCAGCTTCAGCAGCCCTGGAATAGCGGCGAGGCATCAGTGGCCGCTCCGGGGCGATGGTTCCTGGGGTCTCGAGTATTCTAAACAAGCTTTGGCCAAGTATTACAACACCGTGATGAATAATGCAGACATCTCAGTATTCTTTCATCCGAGGATGCTAAAAACGTTGTGGTGAAAACTTTACATAACACAGCATTTAGGGACAAACAATCAGTACTCAGCTGGAATGATGATTGCACTTTTGCATCATTACTTCCTGTTTCTTGAGGCTGTTTTGGCCCATGTCCTCAGCTAAGAGGCCTATTTTGGAGAAGAAGAGAGGCTCTGTTTGAGATATGACTGGAAATTATACACCAACAACAAATAACAAAATGTTCAGAAAAATATAATATTTTCCTACACAACCCATGGGCTGAGAAATTTCTGGAGGTTTCAAGGCTTCTTGCAAAGACAAATACGGTAAAAAAGAGCAACTTAATAATAAGAGTAATTTAAAAATGATGTAAAATGACCTAAAATCAAACACAATATTTAACCTTATCTCTGCAGTTTGAGAAGCGAGACCTCCAAACCTGCTGTGACTTTGTGTGTACCTTGAGGCAGGGAATGTGAGCCTTAAACAGGGAATGATTACTCCTTAACCCCTTGACGCCCAGAACGTAATTTCCATCGTAATTTGGGTACCATTAGACAATTTTAATGAATATAAGTAATGTTTTATGGATATGACCTGTTTAGTATCCTTGTCCACTAACTAATTTGGTTTATTTAGTTACTTTTCGTAATTTTATGGCTAACAACAGACAATTTTATATAGCAAAGGAAAGATCTAGGCGTGAAGGGGTTAAAATATCTTCCAGTTGAGGATATGAATCAATAACACCATACGCATTGTCATTAAATAATAACAAATATCTGAAGACACTGAAGCCAATAGTCAAGATCTGGAGCATGAAAAAAATTATTCCTTTCATTGTAATACTTGAACCTTTTCTTAACTATGACTCAATAATGATCACCACTACGTACAATGATCGACTATAATGCTACTACTTAGTATCAAACATAATCTTTGGCCCTCGCTTTGTAAGTCACATGAGATTTAGAAGCAAACGTGCGAGCATTTCAAAACAAAGAAACACAATCTAGGTAATATAGAAGGGAAGGTCAAAACGTGAGGTCCAGTAACCTGTGTGTGTGTGTGTGTGTGTGTGTGTGTGTGTGTGTGTGTGTGTGTGTGTATGTGTATGTGTGTGTGTGTGTGTGTGTGTGTGTGTGTGTGTGTGTGTGTGTGTGTGTGTGTGTGTGTGTGTGTGTGTGTGTCATTCACTGAGCTGTCAAGATTATCGCTAAAAAGACATGATTCGACCAAAAATACACAAACATGGCACCACTGGTTTAGACTCAAGAGCTCGACACGAGACTCGGAATGTAGGACTTAACTGCTACTCTTATCCTTCAGTATAAAGTGGCTGAGTGCACATGTAAAAATATAAACAAGTCTATATGTAAAACATTTACAATTAACACTGAGGGGGGGGAAAAGGTCCTGCCACTAATAATACTCATGAAAAAAAGTGATGTAATATTCTAGACACTTTTCATCACCTGCAGCATAATTTTTTGAAGCAGTCAACACACAAGTGACCAGAGTCCCACCAGACAACACAGGACACCCGATCACAGCTTGGTAATATCAGCATACACTCTAGGCTTTTAAAACAACTTAGTCCAGTGATAGTCAAAACAAGAACACTTTCCCGCTACACTTTTGCAAGACCACCGTGACGCCTACAAACACGGTTACAGGGAGTTTCGTACACAAGTTGTTTCGTACCCAGGTTTTGTTAGTTGTTTCGTACACTGATTTTAAGTTTTTCCGTACATACCTGGTGTCGTTTCGTAACTCTAGTAATCAAGTTCAACTCTGAGCTGAGTGTACGAAACAACTATGGTCAACTTTTTGGTGTACGAATCTACTGGTGTACGAAACAACTTGTGTACGAACTGACTGCACCCCACACTCACACATGCCTCTTCGTTCTCTTCTACAGAACACCGAGCTCTGAATACATGGGGTCGTTAGCTAGTCCCCTCCTCTCCCCCCTCCTACAGGTCTCCCTCCACTCTTACCTAATGACTGGATGCATTACACTGGGGAAAAAATATAACTTAAAACTAGTGTAAGTCGTCCCGAACACATACTCTTTGCGACACCTGACTAAAGACAAGATACTCTGGACAAAAGTTAGGAGTTGAACATGTATATTGCAAAATAAAAAGAGATAAAAGTATGGTTAATGATGGACAGTAGAAGGGATAGCATGGGAAGCAGTGACTAATTTTGAATGGAATCACATCACCTTCAACGTGTCCTGAGAATTAAGAAATGGAAACAAACCTACACTTATGGCGGATTTCTCATGCGTGACACCAACTCCTCTCACACTTTCCCTGAATCATCTGGAGAAAACAAGGCCTTTCCACCTTAACACATAACACACGGGTGGCAACTTTTCACGGTGAAGCACTTGGTAGTGGAAAATCACAAATAAAATGAGTACAGAATTAAAAAATACTCTACATATGCAAGTGATAAATTTTGATGCTTAGAATGACACGTTCCCAGCTCACCACTTTATCATATTTTGATCCGACTGTTCGGTCCGTCAAGACTCAAGATCACTCGACTCCTCCAACTTGTCTCCCCAACCAGTCCGTGAAGCCTGACTGTTACTGGTCCTTGGGGAAACTGAACTTATCATCAAATGGCTCCTCCCAGAAAGGATCTCCCTCCCCCTTCCCCCCCGCGGCCTGCGCAGCCTTCTCCTCCGGACTGAAGAAGTCGTCGGCAAAAGGGTCGCTATTGCGGCGGAAGATGTTCACCGAGTTAGACTTCTTCATGTCGGCGGGCGGGACGACAGGGAAGCGTGCGGTGATCTTGAACTCCTGCTCGTCGTCCGGGAAGACATCCTCCACCGCCTCCTCGCCCACCTCCGGGGACCTGCCGGGCGTGTGCTGCGTCACGGTGCAGCTGGGAGGCTGTTCCGCCGCCGCAGCTTCAGCCTCTGCCTCCTGGAATGCATTTTCAAAATCTGCAAATTGGAGCTCTCCTTCAGTGTGGGTAGTGGCGAGCTTCACGCTGAACGGGTCACTCTCCTCGGCCCCTCCCGCTGCAGAACTGTCCCGCGGGAGGCTGGAGAATGCACTGTCGAAGTTTACCTCTTCGGCAACGCTTCCAATGATTGAGCTGAAGTTGTCTTCAAAGGGAGAATGTCTTATGTCGCTGCCTTCACTCCCCACACTGAGGCGGGAGGGGCCTCGGCTCCTGAGTGGCCGGGCAGACGTGGGTGGGGTGAAGCTGTCCCCGAAGGGAGACTTCCGGTGCTCTGAGCCGGACCGAGAGAGTCGCCCGTGGTCGGTGGAAGCTTTTCGGGAGTCTTGACTAAAGTCGTCATCGAACGGTGACTCGGGTGGGATGCCCTTGTGTTCCTCGTGAATGGAGTGTAAGGAGCCGATGGACTTTTGGTCATCATAAGGAGTGTTCCTGTGGGAGCCGTGCCACGAGTCATCGAAGGGAGAGCTTCGTGCATCCCCTTGTTTGGTGAGGCGACTCACTCGCCCTCAAGGGAAGGCTCCCGCTCACTCTCCACCTCTTTGAGCACTTCATAGCGGTCACCACGATTAGTGAAGTCGTCATCGAAGGGACTTTTCCTCTTGCCCCCCAACGTATCTGTGGGAGGCTGGAGGCAGCTGTCAACAGGGAACTTTGAAGGCGTGTCTGAGCTCCCCCTTGAGGCGCTGCGATGCTTGGGCTCCACGCTGGTGAAGGGATCGTCAAAGCCCGACGCAAAGCCATTATCGTCTCCTTGCTCCATTCTCTTAGGCTCGGCAAAGTGATCTGTGAAGGGAGACTTAAGGGAGCCATCCAGGGAAATTTCTTCATTAGTTACTTCTTGAAAATTAGAATACTTGTCTACTTCTGAGGTCGATGGTATAAAATTATCATCAAAGCTTGCAAAAGATGTCTCGGATTCTGGCCTCGTTCTTCTACCGGAGGAGTGAGCTGAAGAGCTGCCTGGAGCGTGTCTCAAGGCAGTGAAGTCATCAGTGAATGGAGACTTTTGCGTGTCGGTGTGGTGGAGGTGCGGGCGAGGGCTGGGCTGTTGGAGGCGTGAAGGGGAGTTGACAGGGGTGAGGCTCCTTTCACTCATGGTGGCTGCTGAAAAGTCATCATCAAACTTAGCATCGAAAGCTGGTTCAAAGTTGTCATATTCACTGATTTCTGGACTCCTGAACACAGTCACACACTCAAGGTCGTGGTTAGGCGGGTGCCACTCCTTGTCCTTCTCCAGCTCCCCCGTCTCTCCATCATCACTCAGCGAAGACTTGTGTTCTAAAGAGTCATGCCTCAAATCATTGTCAAAATTAGCTTTAAAAGTGCCAGATGACACTTCGGAAACTTCTTCTTCCATTGAATTTTGAGGCGTTAAGAAATTTTCATCAAACACAGACTTCTGCTTGGTGACCACAGTGAGCTCTCGGAAAACAGCATAACGATCTTCACTGACGGGAGCGCCTACAGCATGGGTTACCGCGCCTCCCATGCTGAATTCTGGCGGCTCTACCGGGCTCTTGGGAAACTGGGCATCAAACTCAGCAAACATTTCATCCTCGGTAAAGGGGAACCTCTCCTTGGTCTGATCAATGCTCGGCCCTCTCGATCTCCTACTGGGTCTCTCCGGTGGTTTGTGTATCTGCGTTTCATCAAAAGACATGCTCTCTTTGTCTCCATGTCTGAGCTGCTGCTGCGCTAAACACGCCGCCAGTTCCACGACGGTCATCCTGGCTAACTGCTCCACTGGCACATCCAAAGTGGCCGCCAGTTGGTCAAGGCTGGTATTGGCAAGGTCAACAGGGGGAGGTTTCTGGGTCAGCTTGGGTGATTTTCCTGGTGTCGACAGCCTACTAGGTGTAGATTCCCTGGAAGTTTTTGGCACAGCTCCAGTCACTTCATGGGTGGGACTAACGCATGGCTTAGGAAACTGGAAGCTGTCTGGGTGACTTGGTTTGGTGCTTCTGCTGGGGATGAAGGCAGGTTGGGAGGAGGCGTGAGGGTACCGAGGCTTCCTGGCTGGGATAGGGATAGGAGGCGTGCTGCTTTCCTCCGGGGATGAGTCGTATTCATTGATGTAGTTGTAGTGAGGATCTGTTGATGTGGGTGGGCGAGGAGGAGGCCGGAGGGTGACGTGGGTGGGCTGTCTTTTGGGAGGTAGAGGCGGGGGCTCAATGTGGGCTGGTCTTGGGGGTGGTTTCGGTGCCTCCTCATAGCTCAAGTTGAGGTCGTCTACAGGAAAAGGTCGGCTCTCTAGTTCCGGGGATGAGAATTGCTCCACTTCCGTGAATCGTCCTCTGTGCTGAGGGCGCAGGGTGAGGGTTGCAGAGCTGTGACTCAACTGTTTGGAGAGGTGGGAGCGAGGTCTGGGCCTGGGACTGACGCCTCCCTCACCCACACCTTCAGGAGGGGTGGGTGGCGTCATGTCCCCACTCGCATACCCTCGGTGCTCCATGTCTACAATTTCCCACTCGTTCTCAAAACTGCCCTGCCTTTTGAATTTATGGCTGCGGGGAAGTGTCTTGGGGCTGTGTGAGGTGGTGGCGGCCAGGAAGAGTTTGCTGCGTACGTGAGACACAGGTGAGCGGTGGGAGAGGGAGAGCTGATGGGTGTCCGGGCCTGACGCTCGCCTGCTGGTTGGCCTGGGGATTGGTGGCGGGGAGAAGGGTGGGGGACTGTCCCGGAATGACTCTGGGGGAAGCGCCACCGTGAGGGGTCCACAGGGGAGGGGGGGAGGGGCCTCGTCTGGTATACTACTGGACATCTCTGACCTTTGGCTTTTTGGAGAGTCACTCGGGAATGATGGGAAATCTGCAAAGCCTGAGGAAGGGAAGTGTGTCGCATCATAGAATTCCTTCTCGGATGCATGTTGGAAGCGAAAGTCGTCGTGCGTGAAGGAGTCTGGCGGACTGAAGGACTCTGTGAAGGAATGGGAGGCTATCGAGGTACTGTGGACCGGCGTGATGTTGGCTGACGAGGCCCGTTTGGCGGCGATAATTTCTATGGAACGCGGTGTTGTGGCGTATAAGGAGGAGGATGACACAAGGGCAGACACCTCGGGGGGGATCATGCCTGGCTGGGTCTTGGGGGAGCAGGGGATGGACGCCTCACCATCCCCCATCTCCCTCAACACTCGTCTCACCGGCTTCCGTTTGTCGCTGAAGAAGTCGCGCTTGTCGACGTACGGCCGGTTTTTCCCGGTGCCGAGCGGGTCGAGGTCGGTGAACACGTCGTAGTGAGGTTCCCTGCCGCTAATGGACCCGTCCTCACCATAACTTGCCTTGGACCACTGGGCGTCAAACTCATCCGAATGATGGAACCCAGAAGCCCCGTCACTACCTAGCTCCTCCTCCCCCTCACAAACACTCGGGTCACTGATATCATTAAACGAGCCACTTGGAGCAGTCCTGAACTCTATAAAGGCAGCGTATCTGTCCTGGTCGTCCCCGTCCTGTGATGACCGCCGCGGGGTGTCACTTTGAGCAGGTGGGGGAGACACACCGTCCGGGAACTGTACCGGAAACTTGGCAAAGTCCTGGCCTGGTTTCTGGTCGGCGGTCGCCGTGGCTCCCGCTGTGTGCTGTGAGGACTGCTGTGAGGACTGCTGTGAGGACTGCTGTGAGGACTGCTGTGAGGACTGGGAGTGGTGGGAGTCGTGTCTGGTGCGGCCCGAGACAGGCGGGGGAGCCAGGGGGGCGGGGGTCGGGGCCGTGCTGGCTGTAATACGTGGCTTAGACGTGTCGGCAGGAGGGAAGAGAGGCTTGAAGGAGTCGCCAAAAGGGTCATTCTCACTCTTCTCACCTTCCTGCAATGGAATCATAGGAAAGAAAACACTTAATCATGAAAGGATTTTGCACCAACTGCTACACTAACTATGAAAACATCAGAAAGCTTCTGCTAAAACCACCAATTTGTCTCTCATTTCACAATTACTTTTCATTTTACTTTTTGATGGAGAGTTCATGATTCCGTGACAACTGCAAATGCACATAAGAGGTTCATAAGAATTCTTGTGACTTGTCCTACCTGCATCCTGGCATATCAAGTCCTCATACATGAACGAAAACTAAATTATAAACATCACCCAAATGAAAGCATGTTTGAAAAATCATATGAATTTATAATGAATAGCAAATAATACTTTTCGTAATCTAATGGATAGGATTCTCAATATGATGCAGACAAATAATTATCCAGTGCCAAAAAATGTCCTTGGGAAGGATAAGTACTAAGACCAGCAAACTATAGAGGAACAGAGGTAAACATCCTACCAGGTATGTGAGCATAGCATCGTTCTTAGTGCATAGTGTGTCTGGCTTAAGGTGATAACTCATCTTAAACATGGCCAAAAACACTGCCCTCATAAGCTCCTAATTAATGAATGGCTCAACAAGCAAAAGTGCAAAAGATGAAATTTATGGGTCTAAAGCATAAAGCCTCATCCAGCTACCGAGGAACCAGTGGTCATGTCCAGACTCAAGGACAGTCACTGAGTGCTTGCTGCGCCCTACACTGCTGTATATCCCTTGGGTGGTGCCGTGCCAAGCAATACAAGCTTCCCGAAACACTACATAACAGCGTAGCGTATGATAGCCGTAGAAATGCAGTAGTAATGTTTGTTTACAACTTTGAAGGCCAACAGATAGAGCAAGGTAGGAACGATTAGAGTTATAAAAAGATGAAAGAAGAACATAAGAAAATAAGGAAGCTACTAGAGGCAGTGAGACGTGGCAGTTCCTGTTCGTCTTCGCTCATTCTTAGTTCATCTCACTACGTCCTCGCGCCACTATTGCACACGGGACTACAACCACACTCTTGGGTATTGTTAGATTATCAACGGTGCAAATGTATCTAGTGGAGTCCTGTTCTATACTCGCCACACTTAAAGTTACCGAAAATGGGACCCTTTCACCTCCCCCCACCCCTTCCGAATGCACGAGATTGGCTGAGGTGTTGGGTGAGAATGCCTTGCTCTAAGTTCCGCCCTAAAGCCCCAACACCAAATACCTCAGCCAATCCCGTGCATTTAGAAGGGGGGCGTAAGGGGCCTAATTTTTGCCAACTTAAGGCGAGTGGCGTGTATAATTCTGTGTGTGGCAACTGTGGCGAGTATAATTCCCTTCAGAACATTGCATTTGCTTCATGGTGTGAGTGTCTGTCGTTGCCTCACATGAAACTATCGTATATTATGATCCCCATAGCTTGACAGACAGAAAGGAATGGCATTGCCTTAGCCACCGCCACCATAGCCTCGAGTAACCAACCACATGAACAGAGAGAAAGTGATGGTGAGGATGAAATGTTGGTGTGTGATATGTAGAGTGGCCAATCATAATATGTCATGACTGTTATTCAAATTCAAAGGTTATTATCTCTGGCTATGAGAAAAAAAATCTGTGCTAAAAATACCAAAAAAGCAATAAAAACTATTAAATTTTAGCACAAATATATCTGCTAAAAATGCCAAAAAAGCAATAAAACTATTAAATTTTAGCACAAAAAATATATCTGCTAAAATGCAAAAAAAGCAACAAAAACTCTCCAGTGTTAGCATAGTACCATAACCTCTATGCTATCCATCATAAGCATCATAAGCAACATAAGATCACTACCTCAAAGTGAGCATAACTCTTTCCTACACACAATCTTAAATAGCTTTTCCAATTATAATTCACCCCATGACAACTTTCTCACAGCTACCATTTCAGTGCCACACTTTCCCTTCTGCCTTCCATCATGTTCATAATAAAAAAAAAAAAAAAAAAAAAAAAAAAAAAAAAAAAAAGTCACTGCATAAAAGTTGAATGTTGTAAAAAAAACTTATTCTTCACTGACAAAAAAAAAAAAAAAAAAAAAAAAATAGAAGAAAAAATAATAAGTCACCGCATAAAAGTTGGATGTTGAAAAAAAAACACTTATTCTTCACGGACAAAAAAGAACAAAAAAGGAAAAAAAAGTCAGCGCATAAAGTTGAATGTTGAAGAAAAAAAACTTCAGACATTTCCCCCCAGAAGACGTAGGCCTGATAGCCACTCATCTCTTTGAACACTAGCTGTGAATGTCAGTGAACCAATGGATGAGCAATGGCCTCAAAACCCAATGCTCTAATATATTTGAGGCGCTTATTTCAGAAAGTCGATAGCGCCATCAATACAAAACTAAGAAAATGGCTTCAAAATGTTTCAATGCTCAAAATGTCATATCTTTTGAACCAAGGCCTACAAAATTATGAATCCATCATTTTGTAGGCTTGGTTCAAAAGATATGACATTTTGAACATTGAAACATTTTGAAGCCATTTTCTTAGTTTTTTATTGATGGCGCTTATCGACTTTCTGAAATTAGCGCCTCATATAACATTTGAGAAAGCATGAAAAACGTCAAAATTTTGTCCTAAAAAACTCTCGTATAGCTTCTGAATACATTTATAGAGTTTCAGGCATTAGGGGCACTGCAGTCTTTTTCCACGAGTGCTACGAGACACTACTTTACACTTGTGTGGGAGACAGCCAATTACAATAGGGAAAAAAAAGTGATCCATGGCGATTGTAATGTAGACTGTTTGGGTTAGCACAGCCTTACGTGCCCTATGATCTGTGAAGGACATTACTCAGGGTCATGACTTGCTTCATCTCATGCTATAAATGACGGTGACGACGAAGACAATGAGCCTGCAGATTGATTTCCTGCATTACACTCTGACTTGTCTTGATTAAGTAGAGTAGAGTTATGATGTCCAAGTGTTCACTGCTAAGGGTGTATCTGATCTTATTCCTGGGTGTGAGGGCATCCAGTGACCTACAAAGCCTGGTCCGTGAATTGCATGAGACAGTAACATGCAGCCCCGGCGCCGAGTTTGACGGAGCGAGTTTTTTTTTTTTTTTTTTTTGTGTATGTGTCAAATTAATGTATGAACAACTTGCTTATAATTCTGTTTTACCGTAAACATAGGCTCAATAATTGATAAAGTATTTTGTTGGACCGTGATATATCGTGATTATTATGATTATAGAAAGTGTATGCTGTGGTCAATAAAAATATCTATCTATCTGGTGAGTTACGGCAGGTCGGGCGGGTCAAGGGATACACAGCCAGTGGGTTGCAGCGAGGTGACTGCCATCTACCATGCCTATGCAGCGATGCCACACCAGTAATACCTTCTGGTTCTGCTGAGCTTGCTGCTGGCTGAGTTCTGAGAGCCCCTTCTGAAGGGAGCTCAGTTCACTCTGAAGGTCTAGTAAGTCAGCAATAGCCCCCCCGGCCCCACTTGTCAGACTGGCACTCACTATTCCACTGTCACCATTGGTGCCGAACAGCCCACTCAGCGACGACTCCTGTGGGAGGATAGGAGGGTGGTGGTTATGGAGGGGCGTGAGGCTGGTCCAGAGCATAGACTACTGTACGTGCTTCTCTCTCTAGACTAGACTTGCTTCTCAGTTTGGGCTACTTAAGACTCTCCTCTCTTCTCTAGACTAGACTTGCTTCTCAGTTTTGGGCTACTTAGACTCTCCTCTCTTCTCTAGACTAGACTTATTTCTCAGTTTTGGGCTACTTAAGACTCTCCTCTCTTCTCTAGACTAGACTTATTTCTCAGTTTTGGGCTACTTACACTCTTCTCTCTTCTCTAGACTAGACTTATTTCTCAGTTTTGGGCTACTTACACTCTTCTCTCTTCTCTAGACTAGACTTACTTCTCAGTTTGGGCTACTTAAGACTCTCCTCTCTTCTCTAGACTAGACTTATTTCTCAGTTTGGGCTACTTAGACTCTTCTCTCCTCTCTAGACTAGACTTGCTTCTCAGTTTGGGCTACTTACACTCTTCTCTCCTCTCTAGACTAGACTTATTTCTCAGTTTGGGCTACTTACACTCTTCTCTCTTCTCTAGACTAGACGTACTTCTTAGTTTTGGGCTACTTAGACTCTTCTCTCCTCTCTAGACTAGACTACTTCTTAGTTTGGGCTACTTTCAGTGGAGGCCAATATAGGAGAGGTATACAGTAGTCTTTGTCCTGTCCTATACTCGTGCTGTCTCCATATATGTTTATAAGTTTTTCCTTAAATTGATGCACACTTTTAGCTGCTATCATCTCTTCTTCTAGTCCATTCTAGACATCTATACTTCTATGAGGCTTTACTTCTTGTGAGGCATGCTAGATATGGGGGTCCTCTTAGCTACACCTGTTTCTTACTGCTATTACTTGGGTGTAGTAATAAGGGTCACACACTCCCAAATATCACCACACATTATGATAGATTACTGTACATTTGTTGATATAATAATATCCAATTTGATTAAGCTGATCTCCTTAAAACAAAATAAGAGAAAATGTTCAGCTGAAACACAAACTAGAGACGAAAATGGTTAGATGTGTAGAGTTAGGTTTTTACTTGTTTACAGATGGTCTCTTGAAATTAACAACACATATTTATCTTTGATGCTCAGGTTCTGACACCATTATGAAACATTGTGACACATGAAGCCACAACACCACTGATCCAAAACACCCACCAACACCACTGATCCAAACACCCACACAACACCATGAGCCATCCAAACACCCACACAACACCATGAGCCATCCAACACCCTTGACCCAAACACCCACACAACACCCTTGATCCAAACACCCACACAACACCATGAGCCATCCAAACACCAACACAACACCCTTGACCCAAACACCCACGCAACACCCCTGATCCAAACACCCACACAACACCATGAGCCATCCAAACACCAACACAACACCCTTGACCCAAACACCCACGCAACACCACTGATCCAAACACCCACACAACACCACTGACCCAAACACCACAGCAACACCACTGATCCAAACACCCACACAACACCACTGATCCAAACACCCACACAACACCACTGATCCAAACACCCACACAACACCACTGATCCAAACACCCACACAACACCACTGATCCAAACACCCACACAACACCACTGATCCAAACACCCACACAACACCACTGATCCAAACACCCACACAACACCACTGATCCAAACACCCACACCAACACCACTGATCCAAACACCCACCCAACACCATGAGCCATCCAAACACCCACACAACACCATGAGCCATCCAAACACCCAACAACACCATGAGCCATCCAAACACCCACACAACACCCTTGATCCAAACACCCACACAACACCATGAGCCATCCAACACCCTTGATCCAAACACCCACACAACACCATAGCATCCAAACACCCACACAACACCATGAGCCATCACAACCACCCACACAACATGAGCCATCCAACACTCCCTGATCCAAACCCAAACACCATGAGCCATCCAACACCCTGATCCAAACACCCACACAACACCATGAGCCATCCAACACCCTGATCCAAACACCCACACAACACCATGACCATCCAACACCCTGACCAAACACCCACACAACAACCCCTGATCCAAACACCCACACAACACCATGAGCCATCCAACACCCTGATCCAAACACCCACACAACACCATGAGCCATCCAACACCCTGATCCAAACACCCACACAAACCATGAGCCATCCAACATCCCTGATCCAAACACCCACACAACACCATGAGCCATCCAACACCCTGATCCAAACACCCACACAAACCATGAGCCATCCAACATCCCTGATCCAAACACCCACACAACACCATGAGCCATCCAACACCCCTGATCCAAACACCCACACAAACCATGAGCCATCCAACATCCCTGATCCAAACACCCACACAACACCATGAGCCATCCAACACCCCTGATCCAAACACCCACACAACACCATGAGCCATCCAACATCCCTGATCCAAACACCCACACAACACCATGAGCCATCCAACACCCCTGATCCAAACACCCACACAACACCATGAGCCATCCAACATCCCTGATCCAAACACCCACACAACACCATGAGCCATCCAACACCCTGATCCAACCAACCACCCACACAACACCATGAGCCATCCAACACCCCTGATCCAAACACCCACACAACACCATGAGCCATCCAACATCCCTGATCCAAACACCCACACAACACCATGAGCCATCCAACACCCCTGATCCAAACACCCCACAACACCATGAGCCATCCAACACCCTGATCCAAACACCCACACACACCATGAGCCATCCAACACCCTGATCCAACACCCACACAACACCCTGACCATCCAACACCCCACGATCCAGAACCATCCAACACACCTGATCCAACATCCACAACACCCTGATCCAAAACCCACACACCACGACATTGATCATCAACACTCCTTTATTTCCAACTTCCAACTCCACCTGACATCAAGCACCCTGATCTAAAACTCCACCTACACCATGTCCAATGCAAGAGTAACTTATCCCTCACTGAAACATGGAACTCATCCTCTTTCTATTTTTCACCTTCTAACGACCTTAACTCACGGATGAAAGCACCAACCACTAAATTGCCCACTCCCTTTTTCCATCTTCCTCGTACTGTCTTCTTTATAGGGACTGGCAACTAAGCGGGATTTTTGTTACCTCTTTATTTTGCCCTTGGCCAGTCCTTTGTGATGTAAAAAATAATAAAAAAAGGTACATATGCAAACCAATGCATAAGTTGTTGAAGGCAGATAGTCATAATGAATACTGAACATATAAGAACAACACTTTGTACACTTAATAATACACTTTGTACACTTAATAATACACTTTGTACACTTAATACAATACACTTTGATAAATTTAGGACATAAAAAAGTACGTAGTTATTTTCACTTGCCTTGAACTCTCCTTTTTCTCTGCCTTCCTCCAGCTGTGATCTGGCTTTCTCTATCTCCTTCTTCTTCAGTTCATAGACAACCTGCCGGGCACAACACACCATTTGTATCAACTTTATATCATAATGTCTTCATGAAAACAGCTGAGGGAACAGGACGATGAGGAGGAAGGAGGGGAGAGGGGGAGGAAAAGGAAGGAGGTGGGACAAGGAAGGGAGGAGAGGAGGAGGAGGAGGAGGAAGAAGAAGAAGAAAGGGAGGAGAGGAAATGGGAGGAGGAAGAACTATTTTTTAAAATCCTTCAGAGTCCTTCACGAGCCTCTTCGCTCCTTCACACATCCTACAGGAGTCATAGGAGGGCATTAGAAATCCCACAGGATTGCTATAGTATTCCTAGGTTTTTATAAGTACTTTGACAATCGCATGGGTGGCTCAAATAGGGATTAATAATAATATTATAATACTGAAAATACTAATACTGATCTTTGTATTGAAGTAATGATTAATCTAGCAATGCCTATCATATTTTTATGTCTTGTAGTAAGTTTTGTCAAATTTGTGATTTTTAAGGAATATCTGGAAGTATCATGTCATTGTGAATTGGCTGAAATAGGGACTTCTAATCATTGTAACTGAAAACTGACTCCAGATTCGTGTTCAGCATGCCCGAACACTGCTAGGAATAAATTTTCAAGCAAATCTACTTATCAAAAAAATATTGCAAATTTTGCAAGGGGTATCAAAAAAGAATCAAGGCCGAACGCCTTGATTCTTTTTTAAATCACGTTTTTTTTCACTAACTAAAAAACTATGGCAGATAAGTGCAACATGTATAGAGAAGTAAATAAAGTAGATCAAGGGCTATCATTTGGCGTAAAAAAAAAAATATATTGATTGGTAAATAACCGAGAAAATAGCATATTCGAAAATGACAAGAGGTGCATTGAGTCCTTGAGTCACCCCGGCACACAAGACTCACCTGAAACAGATCACGCATGGCAATCACCACCTGGCTGGCCGCCTTCTCACTCTTGATGCCGAAGAACTTGTGGCCAGAGTCCGGGGAGCCGAAGATGTAGCCGAACGCCCGAGTGTCCGTCATGTCCTGGGCCATGAAGGAAATCTTGTGGACCGGGTGGTGGTAGAGGCAATCCTGCAACACATACAGAGTCAAGGCAATGCAGGAATAAGTCACTGCTATATAGGAAAGGTAATATGAGGCACTTATTTCAGAGAGTCGATAAGCACCATAAACAAAAACCTGAGGAAATAGCTTCAAAGTTTTTTTACTGTATGTTCAAAATGTCAGATCTTTTAAGGGGAGCGTCACACGAATATTTCCGGAAATATTCGTGTGACGCTCCCCTTAAAAGATCTGACATTTTGAGCATACAGTAGAAAAACTTTGAAGCTATTTCCTCAGTTTTTTGTTTATGGTGCTTATCGACTCTCTGAAATAAGCGCCTCATATATAAGCAAGAATAAGTCACAGCAATATAGGAAAGGTCATATATAAGCAAGAATAAGTCACAGCAATATAGGAATGGTCATATATAAGCAAGAATAAGTCACAGCAATATAGGAAAGGTCATATATAAGCAAGAATAAGTCACAGCAATATAGGAAGGTCATATAAGCAAGAATAAGTCACAGCAATATAGGAAAGGTCATATATAAGCAAGAATAAGTCACAGCAATATAGGAAAGGTCATATATAAGCAGGAATAAGTCACAGCAATATAGGAATGGTCATATATAAGCAGGAATAAGTCAGTCTAATATAGGAATGGTCATATATAAGCAGGAATAAGTCACTTATATAGGAAAGGTCATATATAAGCAGGAATAAGTCACAGCAATATAGGAAAGGTCATATAAACAAGAATAAGTCAGTTATATAGGAATGGTCATACAAGCAAGAATAAGTCACAGTTATATAGGAATGGTCATATATAAGCAGGGATAAGTCACAGTTATATAGGAAAGGTCATAATATAAGCAGGAATAAGTCACAGCAATATAGGAATGGTCATATATAAGCAGGAATAAGTCACAGCAATATAGGAATGGTCATATATAAGCAGGAATAAGTCACAGCAATACAGGAAAGGTCATATATAAGCAGGAATAAGTCACAGCAATATAGGAATGGTCATATATAAGCAGGAATAAGTCACAGCAATATAGGAAAGGTCATATATAAGCAAGAATAAGTCACAGCAATATAGGAATGGTCATATATAAGCAGGAATAAGTCACAGTTATATAGGAAAGGTCATATAGCAGATAAGTCCAATATAGAAGGTATATATAGCAGAATAATCACAGTTATATAGGAATGGTCATATAAGCAAGAATAAATCACAGCAATATAAGAGACAGTTAGTTTTTGTCCGTGAACAAAACATCCGTGGCAAATAGTTCCCACATTCCCAGCCTCCTCACATACTCACGCTGGATCTCTCGTCTCTCAGCCTAATCCCATCCATGGCCACATTTATGACTATCCGCTGCTTGTGTTCGCCAGCAGCCCGCACGGCCATCTTCAGCTCAGCGAGGGCCTCCTGACACATGCGGTCGCCTCTCGCCTCCGACACCTCCAGCACACCTATCAGCTTGCCCTTGAAGCTGAGGCCCTCCACAAACCTCTGCGGGTCATTCTTCTCACCCCCACTCGGCCGGTCTGCAAGGAGAGGTGGAGTTAGGGTGGAAGAAGTGTAGGTGGAGTGAGAATAAGAACATAGGGTAGTGGATCTTATTTCTTCCAAACTATCGGCCTGCAAGGAGAGGTGGAGTTAGGGAGGAAGAAGTGTAGGTGGAGTGAGAATACGAACATAGGGTAGTGGAGTTAGTTAGTGGAACATTAGGGTGGAGATAGCAATGGGGAGTGTGTGAAGACAGTGAGGGTGGAAGAAGTGTAGGTGGAGTGAGAATGAGAACATAGGGTAGTGGAGTTAGTTAGTGGATTTAGTGTTAGTGGAACATTAGGGTGGAGATAGCAATGGGGAGTGTGTGAAGACAGTGAGGGTGGAAGAAGTGTAGGTGGAGGGAGAATAAGAACATAGGGTAGTGGAGTTAGTTAGTGGATTTAGTGTTAGTGGAACATTAGGGTGGAGATAGCAATGGGGAGTGTGTGAAGACAGTGAGGGTGGAAGAAGTGTAGGTGGAGTGAGAATTAGAACATAGGGTAGTGGATCAAATTTCTTCCACACATATTGGTCTGCAAGGAGATGTATGTGGGGATAGGGTGGAGGCAGCAATGGGGAGTGTGTGAGGGTGGAAGAAGTGGAAGGGTTAAACCAATC
>JACEEZ010005560.1:27270-29770 GCA_016584305.1 Chionoecetes opilio | reverse complement strand
TTCACTTTTTATTACTCACATATTTACTCTTTCTTCTGGTCTCATTCTCTATTTTATTAGCTTATTTTTACTTTCCGTATTATTCTCATTCTTCTTTTATGAGTTTTGTTGTTGTTGTCAAGGAAATGTATCACTGTAATTGCGTTTATAACAAAAAGAATTATCTATCCTTTCCTTCCTCTCCTTTTTCCTAACATTTTCATTTAGATCAGAATGTAGCGTGGCAAGGAAGAAACTGCCCAGTGTGTGTATGTGTGTGTATGTGTGTGTGTGTGTGTGTGTGTGTGTGTGTGTGTGTGTGTGTGTGTGTGTCAGTCCTCGTCTGCGTCTGATAATTATAATGTGTGTGTGTGTGTGTATGTTTGTCTCTTCACCTATTTATGTCTCTCTCTCTCTCTCTCTCTTGTCCACATGAAGAGGAGGAGGAGGAAGAGGAGGAGGAGGAGGAGGAGGAGGAGGAGGAGGAGGAGGAGGAGGAGGAAGAGGAAGAGGAAGAGGAAGAAGAGAGAGGAAGAGGAGGAGAGGAGAGGAGAGAGAAGGAGGAGGAGGAAGGAGAGGAGGAGAAGAGGAGGAGGAGGAGGAGGAGGAGGAGGAGGAGGAGAGAGGAGGAGGAGAAGAGGAGGAGAGGAGGAGGAGGAGGAGGAGGAGGAGGAGGAGGAGGAGGAGGAGGAGGAGGAGGAGGAGGAGGAGGAGTGTATAATAGGAATGAGGACGAAAAAAAAAAAAAAAAAAAGCTTGAGTCCTTGCAGCAGCCTAGTACTCACGGAAGGGGTTGTGTCGTTTACGTGTGCTGAGTGTCTCATACCCAGACACATCGGTATTGCTAGAGTAGATGGGCATCGTTCACGCTGGGGGGGCACCGGCGAGGGGCACACACCGCGCGGGCATTGTCTTCCCTTAGGCGGGTATACACAGAGAGTCTACGCTGTTTACACCTTTAGGGTAGCGTCTAAAGGTATACAGCCTCAAGTGTGTGGGCTGTGTTTGCTTTCATCCGGTGTGGGTAAACATGCTTTTCTTTTCTCCTCGCTCATTGTTCACTCGACGGCCTGGCTAAACCACCACCACGACGAGGACGAGGACGAGGCAATGAGGTACGCCGCGCAATGATCCCCAGTGACACCTTACATTAAAGACGGTCTGTCAGGGGCCACTAGCACCACCAGGCGAGGCGCGGGACACCTTCACCCACTCCATTCACTGTCCATGCCACCACTATCGGCCCAGGACGCTCACTCACACGGGTATAGAGGGGGTGTATGGTAGGGGGCAGGGTGACAGGTCAGGCCTTGCACACCGGGACTCTAACACATCACCACCACAAGTCCTGTAGCTGCAGGATGGTTCAGCCTCTATAGTGGTTGTCACACCTGGGGGCCGCGGCCTGGCCAGGGGCGCCGCGCCGTCACGCACACCGCAGCGACCTTCATGTTCCCTGGCTGCCTCTCATCCCGTGCCTGAAGTTGTGGGTACTCCAAGGGCTTGCCGGCAGGAGGGGCAGCAGGGGCGGGGCTGGCTGGCGGGGGTTGGAATGCCACCGCCTCACCCTGACACTCATACTACGTCACTCATCGACTTGGTTTATTCATGTGCCTCCCGCCTGCTTCCGGACTCCCACGGTTATCTGAGCCAGCGGCACCACTGCCTCGCGCCCCTGGGAGGCGGGGCTGCCGGGGGGGCCTGGGGGAGGGGGCCGCAGTGCCTCCGCGGCCCCATGGGAGTGTATAACCCTTCCCCAGGGGATGCCTGCGGCGTGGGGGGCCTAGCTCAGGGCAGTGTACCCAGGGCGGCGAGGGCTGTGGCGGGGGTGGTCACACTTGGCGGGGTGGTGTGCGTGGTGGCATGTGTGAGTGTGTGTGTGCACGGCCAAGCCACCGCCACGCTCACACCTCCACTCCACGCTCACATCCCGCCCGGTGGTGTGGCAGGCGAGGTGGCGTGCCCGGGGCGCCAGGGTCCGGAGGGCAGGCGGGAACACGGGCACGGAGGCTGAAGGGCGCGGCGAGGGCGAGGACCCAGGAGCCAGGCGTGTGCAGCAGGAGTACCCTCACAGCGGCACAGAAGCAGGAGCAGCAGCGGTGGTGTCGGCGGCTACGGCAACGTGGTTTCCTTCACACTACACACCATTGATCTGTGCCTGGCAGCGGCGCCCTTCACACACCCCTACCACTACCCCACCACTCCCAAGGGCGTGACTCGACCCTCACAGCACACACACACACGCCAGACACGGTGCTCCACGCCGCTCAAGGGACACCGGGCACTCCCAAGGGCACCACACGAGGACACGAGAGCCAGTTCCTGCAGGCGCGGCGGCCACAACGCGGTGAATGAGGCATCTGGCGCCGCCCTCGGTATCGACCAGCGCCGCGAACCCCCCCTTCTACGCCCCCTCTCTCTGCAAACCCCCCCTCTCTCTCTCTCTCTCTCTCTCTCTCTCTCTCTCTCTCTCTTCTCTCTCTCTCTCTCTTTCTCTCTCCTCTCTTTCTCTCTCCTCTCT
>JACEEZ010005560.1:9770-24770 GCA_016584305.1 Chionoecetes opilio | reverse complement strand
GTGTGTGTGTGTTCGCGATAGGTTCCGCCCCTAGTGGCGCAATCCCATCATATGGCACAGTTTTGGAACCAGGTCGACCAGGGGAACCTTTTAAGGCCAATTTGGGGATGATCCGATCACTTTTTATTTATTTTTATTTTTAGTAGCCTATTAGCGAGAATTGTGAAGAAAACAAAAGTGGGTTGCGAGAATTGAGGAAACCTTGATGTAGGGTAATGGGTAATGGGTGAGTGAATGGGTGGGGTGATGGGTAATGGGTGTGGGGTGATGGGTGAGTGAATGGGTGGGGGGTGATGGGTTGGGGGTGATGGGTGATGGGTGAGGGAATAGGTGGGGGGTGATGGGTAATGGGTGAGTGAATGGGTGTGTGGTGATGGGTAAGGAGTTAATACATACATTTCTACATCCATGATTTCAGGAAAGTTAGAAGGGGCTATCTGGAGAGTCTGTGTTTGGTGGGCCAAAGGCCCACCAATAGCCCTTCGCAGGAGCTAGCCAAAAAGTCCGCCCGGAGGGCGGCTTTTCGGCTAGTACATACTATATAATAGAGTGCGTACCGTCCCCCCTCCCCCCCCCCGACTCCTGGGTTCCCATTGAAGGCAGACGAATAATTTATGAATATTGCTCATATGCCTCCGATGGATTCATTTCACAGCCCACGGAACCATTGAGTCATTATTTAATTCTTGAATTCTTGCCGTCAAGGTTGTCAGTGCCACGGCACCACTAAGGCGCGAGGCGAGTGTCTGCAGCACGCACACCACCTTCCTAACACCTGCGTCCTGCCCGCCACTACTATACCCGGCCTCCCAGCCAGCCTCGCATTGACATGAATGGGGCACACAGTAGAAAGTAGTTGACCAGCTGCCCCTCCCAGCCTGCCGGACCGCGGCTCTCAAGGCCAACACATGCACACACCGCCACAACGCATCAAACACTCTAGGAAACCTTTGGCCTCGAGGTATATAGTGCAGCCTGGGAGGGAGGACAGCGCCTGGGCGGCGTGCGTGAGGGCAATGCTCCCGGAGAGGCTTTGGCGAGGCTAAGGTAAATCACGAGTACCACTTCAGCACACAGGCAGGGAAGGTGACCGCGGGGAGGAGTGAGGTGAGTCAGGGCAAGGGTGGGGAATGCAGGGGAAAGGTGGGGAGTGGGGACATACCTTGTGTGGGCGCGGGCGAGGCGTAGGGTCCGCCTGATGGTGGAGGTGGCGCCCATGATCTTGGAGGTGGTGGCCTTGAGGCCTCGCCTGATGGTGCTATAGGGGGCGGCCGCCCCGGAGCCTCCTGGCCCGCTCATGGCGCCGCCGCCCGCCGCCGCCGCTGCTGCTACTGGCGCGGCTGTTGAGGCTGCTGTTGCTGCCGCTGGAGCCGCCCGTCGCCAGGAGGCCCTCGGACGCCGCCGCCGCCGCCGCCGACGCTTCCGCAGTGTGCCGCCGGCCGTCGTGGTGGCAGTGCAACTCCTCCGCGGTGCCAAAGGAGATTCTGCGGGACAGAAGCTGGCAGCGCCGCTCTTGCAGGCGCGACTGCGGGTGCTTCAGCTTCAGGTGCAGCAGTTGTAGTTGTGACTTGGTAAGCGTCTGGGTGGCCAGGCGGTGCAGGAATCGCTCCTGTTCGATGGACAGCTGGGGCCTGGCCTGGGGCTGCACCACCTGCAGCAGGGGCTTGGGCTGCAGCTGGGGCAGGGCGTGGGGCTGAGCGGGGGGTTGGGGCTGGGCCTCGGGCTGGTCCTTGGTGTCTGCCAACCAGCTGAGGCGGGCCCAGCCCACCTTACACGGCGTTTCCGACGCGGAGGGCTCCTGCGTCAAGGCCGGAATCGGGAGGAAGGTGATCTGCGGGCGCGAGGGGAGCGGCGGGGTGCTGTGCCTCGCCGCTACCCCCCCCCCCCGGCCTTCCACGTCAGCCCCGCACCCTGAAACCACAAAACACCTTGTTAACACGGGAATTACACACACCAACCAGACACACACACACACACCGGGACGTCACATACCCGGGAGGCGAGAGGGCAGCAAGACAACAGCAGCACGTGTATGTACACAGCCAGACCCAAACACACTGACCCACGCCTCGCACAACCACTCCCCCCTCCCTTCCCCCTACCATGCACAACCACTCCCCTCCTCCCCCGTGCGTGACAGCCACGTCCAAACGGCCAATGCACTCAGTGAGGCGTAACATGTAATAATACTCAACGCACCTGACGCACCCCTCTCTGTATCACCTGCTCTACATTAGCCTCAGTACCTGCCTGTAGAAGGGGAGCCCGCACACCCGCTACACCCTATCACTTTACTAAGCACCTAACAACTGCGATGCCTCTCAATAATTCTATGACATCTTAGTAGTATTAGTATTAGTAGTAGTAGTAGTAGTTAATAGTATAGTAGTAGTAGTAGTAGTAGTAGTAGTAGTAGTAGTTAGTAGTATAGTAGTAGTAGTAGTAGTAGTAGTAGTAGTAGTAGTAGTAGTTAATAGTAGTAGTAGTTAATAGTAGTAGTAGTAGTAGTTAATAGTAGTAGTAGTAGTTAATAGTAGTAGTAGCAGTAGTAGTAGTTAATAGTAGTAGTAGCAGTAGTAGTAGTTAATAGTAGTAGTAGTAGTTAGTAGTAGTTAATAGTAGTAGTTAATAGTAGTAGTAGCAGTAGTAGTAGTTAATAGTAGTAGTAGCAGTAGTAGTAGTTAATAGTAGTAGTAGTAGTAGTAGTATAGTAGTAGTAGTAGTTATAGTAGTATAGTAGAAGTAGTAGAAGTAGTAGTAGTAGTAGTAGTTAATAATAGTAGTAGTAGTAGTTAATAGTAGTAGTAGTAGTAGTAGTAGTAGTAGTTAGTAGTAGTAGTAGTAGTAGTAGTATAGTAGTAGTAAAGGAGGTATATATTCAAATTAAAGTGGAGTACCTATATAACCTTCGTTCGACCTCATAAGCGAAGCTTCAATAAAACAAAACAAAACAAATTTGCAAACTATGGAAGAATACAACCCCTCTCATGCCCCCAACCCCCCCACCACGGCAAAACCCCCCACCACGGCACAGCCCCCCCCCACGGCAAACCCCCTACCACGGCAAAACCCCCCCACCACGCAAAACCCCCCCCACCCTGGCAAACCCCCTACCAGGGGCAAAACCCCCCCACCACGGCACAGCCCCCCACCACGGCACAACCCCCTACCACCACAACCCCCCACCAGGGCACAACCCCCTACCACGGACAACCCCCTACCAGGGCCCAAAAACCCCCCCTACCACGGCAAAACCCCCCACCCCGGCCAACCCCCCCCACGCCAACCCCCACCCGGAAACAACCCCCCACCCTGGCAAAACCCCCTACCAGGGCACAACCCCCCACCAGGGCAAAAACCCCCTACCACGCAAAACCCCCCTCCACCAAAACCCCCCCCAGGGCCAAACCCCCCCACCGGCCAACCCCCCCCCACGGCCACCCCCTCCACGCACACCCCCCACCCGGGGCAAAACCCCCACCACGGAAAAACCCCCCACCACGGCACAACCCCCCACCAGGGCCACCCCCCACCACGCACAACCCCCACCACGGCAACCCCCCCCCCACCCGCACAACCCCCCACCAGGGCAAACCCCCCCCCGGCACACCCCCCCCCACGGCACAACCCCCCCCCACGGCACAACCCCCTACCCGCACAACCCCCACCACGGCCAACCCCCCACCCGGCCAACCCCCTACCACGCAAAACCCCCCACCCACACAACCCCCCACCACGGCACAACCCCCACCACCCAAACCCCCCACCACGCACGCCCCCCACCACGGCACAACCCCCCCCCCCGGGCAAAACCCTCCCCAGGCACAACCCCCCACCACGCACAACCCCCACACGCTCAACCCCCCCACCATCTACAACCCCCCCACTAGTAAACCTACCACTGTAAAACCCACCAGTCAAACCTAACACGTACAACCACCAGTAGGTCAAAACCTCACTAGTATTAATACCCCACAGTAGTATAGTACCTACAGTCGTAGTAGTAACCTACAGTCGATCACAACCCACGTAGAGTATAACCAGTATAGTAGCAGTGTATAGTTATAGAGTAGTAGAGCTTCCCAATAGTAGTAGTAATCCAGTAGTAATAATCAGTATAGTCAGCAGCTAGTAGTAGTAATAGAGTAGTAGCATAGAGTAAGTTAATACAGATAGTATAGTAATCACTAGTAAGTATCCATACAGAAACCCACATAGAAGTAGCTATAGTAGTATATTCCCACAATAAGCCCACATAGCTATAAACCCAGAGTGTCATAAGTAGTAGTAGTAGTTAGTACACTGTAGTACATAGCCCACTAGTAGTATAGTAACAGGGCGAATATCAAATTAAGTGAGTACCTATACCTTCGTTCGACCATCAGCGAAGCTTCACATAAAACCCACACGCAAAACCCCACCAACGTTGCCAAACTATGAAGAATACACCCCTCTCACTACCCCAAACCCCCCCACCACGGCACAACCCCCCACCACGCACAGACCCCCCACCACGGCACAACCCCCACCACGGCACAACCCCCACCACGGCACAACCACCTACCACGGCACAACCCCCCACCACGGCACAATCCCCCACCACGGCACAACCCCCACCACGCACAACCCCCCCACGCACAACCCCCCCACGGCCACAACCCCCCACCACGGCAAAACCCCCCACCACGGCACAACCCACCTACCACGGCACAACCCCCACCACGCACAACCCCCCACCACTGGCACAACCCCCACCACGGCACAACCCCCCACCCACGGCACAACCCCCCCACCACGGCACAACCCCCACCACGGCACAACCCCCCACCACGGCACAACCCTCACCACGGCACAACCCTCCACCACGGCACAACCCTCCACCACGGCACAACCCCCCACCACGGCACAACCCCCACCACGGCACAACCCCCACCACTGGCACAACCCCCTACCACGGCACAACCCCCCCCACCACGGCACAACCCCACCACGGCACAACCCCCACCACGGCACAACCCCCCACCACGGCACAACCCCCACCACGGCACAACCCCCCACCACGAGCACAACCCCCCACCACGGCACAACCCCCCACCACGGCACAACCCCCACCACGGCACAACCCCCACCACAGCACCCCACACTCCAACCACCGAGCACAACCCCCTACCCTAGCACAGCCCCCCACCACGGCACAACCCTCCACCACGGCACAACCCCCCACCACAGCACAACCCCCACCACGGCACAACCCCCACCCTGGCACAACCCCCCACCCTGGCACAACCCCCCACCACGGCACAGCCCCCCACCACGGCACAACCCCCTACCACGACCAACCCCCACCCACGGCGCAAACCCCCCACCACGGAACAACCTCACCCCTCCACCCTCCCCATCCCCTCCTAAAAAAAACCCACCACCACACAAACCCCCACAATTTTCACCCCCATCTCCTACCCCACTAAACATAATCATCATCATCCCCAATAAACCCCACTATCCTACCCCTTATCCCTACCCTAGACCCTTTAAATTCCTCTCTTCCCCTCCCTCAGACCCTTTAAATCCCCCCTCCCCTCCCCCCTAAACCCTTTAAATTCCCCTTCCCCTCCCCTTAGACCCTTTAAATTCCCCTCCCCTAGACCCTTAAAATTCCCCCTTCTCCTAGACCCTTTAAATTCCCCTTCCCCTCCCCTCAGACCCTTTAAATCCCCCCTCCCCCTAGACCCTTTAAATTCCCCTTCCCCTCCCCTCAGACCCTTTAAATCCCCCTCCCCTCCCCCTAACCCTTTAAATTCCCCTTCCCCTCCCCTAGACCCTTTAAATTCCCCTTCCCCCCCTAGACCCTTTAAATTCCCTCCCCTTCCCTCCCTAGACCCTTTAAAATTCCCCTTCCCCCTCCCCTTAGACCCTTTAAATTCCCCTTCCCCTCCCTAGACCCTTTAAATTCCTCCCTTCCCCTTCCCTAGACCCTTTAAATTCCCCTTCCCCTCCCCTAGACCCTTTAAATTCCCCTTCCCCTCGACCTTTTAAATTCCCCTTCCCCTCCCCTAGACCCTTTAAATTCCTCCCTTCCCCTCCCCTAGACCCTTTAAATTCCCCTTCCCCTCCCCTAGACCCTTTAAATTCCTCCCTTCCCCTTCCCTAGACCCTTTAAATTCCCCTTCCCCTCCCCTAGACCCTTTAAATTCCCCTTCCCCTCGACCTTTTAAATTCCCCCTTCCCCTCCCCTAGACCCTTTAAATTCCTCCCTTCCCCTCCCCTAGACCCTTTAAATTCCCCTTCCCCTCCCCTAGACCCTTTAAATTCCCCTTCCCCTCCCCTAGACCCTTTAAATTCCTCCCCTTCCCCTCCCCTAGACCCTTTAAATTCCCCTTCCCCTCCCCTAGACCCTTTAAATTCCTCCCTTCCCCTCCCCCTAGACCCTTTAAATTCCTCCCTTCCCCTCCCCTAGACCCTTTAAATTCCCCTTCCCCTCCCCTAGACCCTTTAAATTCCTCCTTCCCCTCCCCTAGACCCTTTAAATTCCCCTTCCCCTCCCCTAGACCCTTTAAATTCCCCTTCCCCTCCCCTAGACCCTTTAAATTCCCCTTCCCCTCCCTAGACCCTTTAAATTCCTCCCTTCCCCTCCCCTAGACCCTTTAAATTCCCCTTCCCCTCCCCTAGACCCTTTAAATTCCTCCCTTCCCCTCCCCTAGACCCTTTAAATTCCTCCCTTCCCCTCCCCTAGACCCTTTAAATTCCCCTTCCCCTCCCCTAGACCCTTTAAATTCCTCCCTTCCCCTCCCCTAGACCCTTTAAATTCCCCTTCCCCTCCCCTAGACCCTTTAAATTCCCCTTCCCCTCCCTAGACCCTTTAAATTCCCCTTCCCCTCCCCTAGACCCTTTAAATTCCTCCCTTCCCCTCCCCTAGACCCTTTAAATTCCCCTTCCCCTCCCCTAGACCCTTTAAATTCCTCCCTTCCCTCTCCCCTAGACCCTTTAAATTCCCCTTCCCCTCCCCTAGACCCTTTAGATTCCCCTTCCCCTCCCCTTAGACCCTTTAAATTCACACCCTCTTTGCCCTTTCCCTTAACACTAACAACCCACACCATTGAACCATTCCCACTACTTCCCCCCCTCCCCTATTACAAACAATCACCCCCTCCTCCCCCTCCCCTTAGACCCTTTAAATTCACACCCTCTTTGCCCTTTCCCTTAACACTAACAACCCACACCATTGAACCATTCCCACTACTTCCCCCCCTCCCCTATTACAAACAATCACCCCCTCCCTCCCCCTCCCTACCTTTCGTGACCACGCACGCCCTTCACCACCGGAAGTGACGTCATTATTTTTTTAGGTGGGGGTTACAAGGTTAGGGTGATGATGATGATGATGGTATAAAAATAAATATATCATTAATAAAACATAAATAATAATAATAATAATAATAATAATGTGTGATGATCATAGAAAATTAGATGTCAAAAAAAAAAAAAAAAAAAAAAAAAATAATAATAATAATAATTACACTATTGTGTTCGTTGCTTGCTTACTTGACCCATCATCTATTTTTTTTTTGTAGATGATGAGTCAAGTAAGTGTAACGCGGGAAAATGTTAAAACTTTTGACTCATGATTGACTAATAGTACTGCAGATAGGTGAAATATTTGGAAGAATTGTGGGTTTGGTGAAACAAGCATGAAATTTGGCAGACAATTAAAAAAGGTGCTTGGGAAGATATTTGGCTATAGGGTCATTCCAGATTCATTCCATGAGCGGAGTGGCAGCCATTTTACAAAATGGCTGCCAAAATATCTTCTGGAATGTTGTATCCGCCATAGCAATGGTGCTCTGTGCACTCTTTTATGTTTTTCCTCTACTTTTTTTTTCTCTCTCTAGTTTTTTCTACTCTAGTGGCCTATGTAATTGTTTTGGGTACAATAGATGTGGTATTAGTCACAAGGTAATTAGAATAAAATGCATTTTTAATATTATTTGGAGCCAGAAGGCTCACATGATGGCTTGTGAATTATGGCCTTGGATTCAGGAATGCAGGTTTTTGTTAGACTGATGTTCATTTAATAAAGACTTCAGCTAATTTAATCACTTTCACATATTTTGACCCTATTCTTCTGCTTTCAGGTGTGACAATGGCCAAAGTTTACAAGGTGGTGGATCCCCTACAGCCCGGGACATCAACACAGGGTTTAGAAACTGACTAGAGCAAGTGCGTTCTTTGTCAGGAAGACACGTCAGAGGTGCTTCACTGTCCAGCCGAGTCTACACGTGCCACACAGGGAGCAGGGCACAAGACAATGGCTGAGCTTCTTGTAGGTTTTGACAGGATTGGCTGTTTGCCCACATCAATCAATCTTTCAAGGCTTGATGATGGGAATGACATTGAAGAAACACTACAGCGGCACAAGGCCAAGTGGCACGACTCATGTAGGCTCCTCTACAACAGGACAAAACTATAGCGTGCAGAGAAGCGTAAGAAACCCCCAGAAGATGCTGCTGATGACTCTGCTGATAGCTCAAAGAAGTTCACCCGCAAAAGTGCTGGTAAGAAAAGTGCTTCCGCCGAAACATGCTTCTTCTGTGACAAACCTGCACCAGATGGGGAGTCTTTGACTCAAAAAGCATCAACATTTGGGCTTGATATCAATGTCAGGAAGGCTGCAATGAAATTGCAGAACAAATCCCTACTGGCCAAACTGAGTGCAGGAGACTTGATTGCACAAGAAGCCATATGCGAGCTCACACAAGGGTGTGAACCAGGCAAGGAAACAGCTGTTCAGCAAGAAAGGCAGAGCTATTGATGGTCTGCCTCCTACACAGGCTGCACTCATCCAACACACCAAGAGAGCTGTCTACCAGACTGGTCACTGTTGGGCCCAAATGACGACCCCTGCTCCAGAGCTTCCGTCACCAAGTGAATGGGGCTGGAACAAGAAGCCTGGTGGTGGATGGAGTAAAACCTGGACGACCCTACCAGAAGCATCAGAAACTTGCAGGGAACTCTTGCGATGTGGCTGCAAGAACGGCTGCAGAGGACGCTGCAAATGCCAGGCGGCGGCTCTTCAGTGTACAGCTCTTTGTCAGTGCGGTGGACAGTGCTCTTGAGTGACGCGGCTCACAGAGAACAGTTCATTACTGTTTGGACACAATTTCCATCCTATTGACTTGCAATTAGACTATAATAAGCTAGGGTGTGTACCTCTGCTACCTACAAAAACAGAAGAAATAATTATGGGTTGTTTGACGCACTTGACGAAGTGGTCCTGATTTCAAAATTGTAACATGACGTAAAAATGATAATTCTTATTTTTTAGCTCAAACTAGTAATTATTTGCCATTTCAACCGTTATGTGGACAGTAAAATTACTGATGTATGATTTATAATACAAAGGAAAAACATTCCCACCCTAGAATTGATTTAACCTACAATATCAAAGAATTTCAAATAAGCGATGGCGGCCATCTTGAAAATGGCCGCCATTTTTGTCACAGGTTGAATCTGAGATGGCCCTAAATCTAAAAATCCCCCTGAGGCATAGTCTACCTGCGGACCAAATTCCATGCTTGTTTCATCAAACACACAATACTTTTACCTATCTGCAGTACTATAAGAGTTTACGTTGGGTGGGAGGGGGTAAAGTAATATATAAATGTCGAGTAATTAAATGCGTCATTTTCCTTCACTCCTCAGTTCTGAATCACTATATATAAATATATTTTGACATATTTTGTGCCGACGGTAGCTGGTGACGTCAGCGGGCCAGGCGAGAAGGAAGGCAGGTAGCCATATTAGTTGTCTTTCGGTCCACGTGTAAGTTGTGGTAAGACGTGTGGGAGGTGTGGCTATCAACCCTTTATAAGGTACGTGCGGGGAAATGTGTTGGTGGGGATGTAGAGGAGATTAATTATTTATGTGATAGCATGAAAGCTAATGGAATGTGTTATTCATAGGGTTTCAAGGGAGCGGTATGAAGCTGGCGGTGGGAAGCCGGCGGGGTGAGCAGCGGTGAGCAGTGGGAACAGCTGTGAACGACCCTGGATACACCAGGATACAGCTAAGGCTTTGTTTCAGTTGGAGTGTGTGGGTATTGATACTTTACTCAGAGAATCAGTGTGACGGGAAAGTTACACAGAGAGCCAGTGTGACGGGCAAGTTACACAGAGAATCAGTGTGACGGGACATTTACTCAGTGATTTAGGGTCAAGGAGTTATTGGGTTACGTTTTGAGCACGAGCTGAGAATCGCGTCGTGTCGATGTTATTAGCATTAAGTATGTATTTATGTTAAGACATTAGGTTAAGAAGGAGTTGGGAAGTCATTACTGGTGAATCAGTAAAGTGACAATATACTAAGATTCTGATAACGCGTTGTTATTCAGACCCATTAGTACTTACATATTTTCTTAATCTTATATATATTTTTCTCCCACTTATTGTGGATGGTGGCAGCGTAATAGCCAGGATTGTGGAGCCCTTCGAGTTAACGTCAAAGCTATAAAGCTATAAAGGGGGGCGCCACATATGCAAGCAACGAACACACACACACACACACACACACACTTTAAATGTATTGAAGCCAAACTAATGGGCTGAGAGAACCCCCCCCCCCCCCATTAAAGTTGAGGGAGGGAAGTGAAAATGGTAATGAGAGGAGAAAGGGAGGGAAAAGGAGGGGGGGAGGGGGATATAATGAAGGAGAACGACCATAGTGTTGCATGTTACCCCTCCATTTCCATATTTAATGATAATAATGATGATAATGAGGAGCAGACATACAAATGAAAGAAAAAAAAACGAAGAAAAAAAGATCGCACAAAAAAAGTAAAATCAAACTAAGAAATACAAAAAATTCAAACTATAACTATAATACTAGACTAAACTATAACTATAATACTAGACTAAACTATAACTATAATACTAGACTAAACTATAACTATAATACTAGACTAAACTATAACTATAATACTAGACTAAACTATAACTATAATACTAGACTAAACTATAACTATAATACTAGACTAAACTATAACTATAATACTAGACTAAACTATAACTATAATACTAGACTAAACTATAACTATAATACTAGACTAAACTATAACTATAATACAGACTAAACTATAACGATAATACTAGACTAAACTATAACTATAATACTAGACTAACTATAACTATAATACTAGACTAAACTATAACTATAATACTAGACTAAACTATAACTATAATACTAGACTAAACTATAACTATAATACTAGACTAAACTTTAACTATAATACTAGACTAAACTATAACTATAATACTAGACTAAACTATAACTATAATACTAGACTAAACTATAACTATAATACTAGACTAAACTATAACTATAATACTAGACTAAACTATAACTATAATACTAGACTAAACTATAACTATAATACTAGACTAAACTATAGCTATAATACTAGACTAAACTATATAACTATAATACTAGACTAAACTATAACTATAATACTAGACTAAACTATAACTATAATACTAGACTAAAACTATAACTATAATACTAGACTAAACTATAACTATAATACTAGACTAAACTATAACTATAATACTAGACTAAACTATAACTATAATACTAGACTAAACTATAACTATAATACTAGACTAAACTATAACTATAATACTAGACTAAACTTTAACTATAATACTAGACTAAACTATAACTATAATACTAGACTTAACTATAACTATAATACTAGACTAAACTATAACTATAATACTAGACTAAACTATAACTATAATACTAGACTAAACTTAACTATAATACTAGACTAAACTATAACTATAATACTAGACTAAACTATAACTATAATACTAGACTAAACTATAACTATAATACTAGACTAAACTATAAACTATAATACTAGACTAAACTATAACTATAATACTAGACTAAACTTAACTATAATACTAGACTAAACTATAACTATAATACTAGACTAAACTATAACTATAATACTAGACTAAACTATAACTATAATACTAGACTAAACTATAACTATAATACTAGACTAAACTATAACTATAATACTAGACTAAACTATAACTATAATACTAGACTAAACTATAACTATAATACTAGACTAAACTATAACTATAATACTAGATAAACTATAACTATAATACTAGACTAAACTTTAACTATAATACTAGACTAAACTATAACTAAATACTAGACTAAACTATAACTATAATACTAGACTAAACTATAACTATAATACTAGACTAAACTATAACTATAATACTAGACTAAACTATAACTATAATACTAGACTAAACTATAACTATAATACTAGACTAAACTTTAACTAATACTAGACTAAACTATAACTATAATACTAACTAAACTATAACTATAATAATAGACTAAACTTTAACTATAATACTAGACTAAACTATAACTATAATACTAGACTAAACTATAACTATAATACTAGACTAAACTTTAACTATAATACTAGACTAAACTATAACTATAATACTAGACTAAACTATAACTATAATACTAGACTAAACTATAACTATAATACTAGACTAAACTATAACTATAATACTAGACTAAACTTTAAACTATAATAACTAGACTAAACTATAACTATAATACTAGACTAAACTATAACTATAATACTAGACTAAACTATAACTATAATACTAGACTAAACTATAACTATAATACTAGACTAAACTATAACTATAATACTAGACTAAACTATAACTATAATACTAGACTAAACTATAACTATAATACTAGACTAAACTATAACTATAATACTAGACTAAACTATAACTATAATACTAGACTAAACTATAACTATAATACTAGACTAAACTTTAACTATAATACTAGACTAAACTTTAACTATAATACTAGACTAAACTATAACTATAATACTAGACTAAACTATAACTATAATACTAGACTAAACTATAACTATAATACTAGACTAAACTATAACTATAATACTAGACTAAACTATAACTATAATACTAGACTAAACTATAACTATAATACTAGACTAAACTATAACTATAATACTAAAACTAAACTATAACTATAATACTAGACTAAACTTTAACTATAATACTAGACTAAACTATAACTATAATACTAGACTAAAAAAATAAACTATAATTACTAGACTAAACTATAATACTAGACTAAACTATAACTATAATACTAGACTAAACTTTTAACTATAATACTAGACTAAACTTTAACTATAATACTAGACTAAACTATAACTATAATACTAGACTAAACTTTAACTATAATACTAGACTAAACTATAACTATAATACTAGACTAAACTATAACTATAATACTAGACTAAACTTTAACTATAATACTAGACTAAACTTTAACTATAATACTAGACTAAACTATAACTATAATACTAGACTAAACTTTAACTATAATACTAGACTAAACTTTAACTATAACACAAAAAAAAATAACTTTCATTTATATCCATTAAAACAACAACAACAACCGTCACTAAGCTCTTTCTGCTTAACCCTCCAGGAAGTCCCCAAGGCAAACACAGACCAACAAACACAGGCCACAAAGAAAACAAAACAAACCAAACACTAACAAACACACTTCATGGACACACAATACATTATCTTTACAATATTTTTTCTAAGCTAACCACTACTACTACTACTACTACTACTACCTACTACTACTACCACTACCACTACCACTACTACTGCTACTACTACTACCACTACTACTACTACTACCACTACTACTACTACTACTACTACTACTACACTACTACTACTACCTACTACTACTACCACTACCACTACCACTACTACTGCTACCACTACTACTACTACCACTACTACTACTACTACTACCACTACTACTACTACTACTACTACTACTACTACTACTACTACTACCACTACTACTACTACCACTACTACTACCACTACTACTACTACTACTACTACCACTACTACTACTACTACTACTACTACTACACTACTACTACACTACTACTACTACTACTACTACTACTACCACTACTACTACAAACCACTACTACTACTACTACTACTACTACTACACACTACTACACTACCACTACGTACTACTACTCTACTACTACTACTACTACTACTACCACCACTACACACTACTACTACTACTACTACTACTACTACTACTACTACTACCACTACTACTACTACCACTACTACTACTACCACTACTACTACTACCACTACTACTACCTACTACTACTACTACTACTACTACCACTACTACTACTACCACTACTACCACTACTACTACTACTACCACTACTACTACTACTACTACTACTACCACTACTACTACTACCATTACCACCACTACTACCTACTACTATTACTACTACTACTACTATTACTACTACTACCACTACTACTACTACTACTACTACTACTACTACTACTACTACTACTACTATTATTACTACTACTACTATTACTACTATTACTACTACTACTACTACTACTACTACTACTACTACTATTACTACTACTACCACTACTACTACTACTATCACCACCACCACTACTACTACTACTACTACTACTACTAACTACTACTACTATCACTACAACTACTACTACTACTACCACCAATACTACTAATATCACTACCACCATTACTACTACTATCACTACCATCACTACTACTACTACTATCACTACCACTACTACTACTAGCACCACTACTACTACACAGTTCTGTTTCTTAATATAAACAGAAGATAACACTATCAACAAGACGAACGGAAGCCTCCAGTACACCCCTTCCCAATCCTCCTCCTCCTACTACCACTACTACTCATACTACTACTACTACTATATACTACCTTAACTACCTTTTTCCCCTTCACATTTTTAAAAAACCCCGGGAACAATAAAAAAAAAGAAAAAAAGGGGGAAAAAAAAAAAG
>JACEEZ010005559.1:244054-272639 GCA_016584305.1 Chionoecetes opilio | reverse complement strand
TGTTAGGCAAATGCTTAAAAAACTCTATTTATTTTCAAGTAAAATGGCGAGACTGCGCTCATTTTCTGAGCCCTTGATAGTTTTTCCTTGCCAAAAAAAAAAAAAATTCTTCAGGGTGGATGTTTTTTTTTTTCCCGGAAACCCAATACATTTTTCTTCTTTTTTCATCATAAAGATCCAAAAGTCACCGTTTTCCATTGATAATATGTACGTCCATCAGAAAAAACCACTTACACTTTGCCAGGAAATAATAGTCAGTGTCTCAGAAACCAGAGAAGTGACAGAATTGTACGAAAATAAATGCGCCCCGCCCCGCATTCGCCAGCCCGCCCGCCATTTGCAGAGTGGTCCGCTTGCCTTGCCTTGCTGCCTGCTGAGAGATTATTACCCGAATCGAACCGAACCTAACCTCATAACGGGGGGGGGGGGGGGGGTTCAGCCCCCTCGACCCCCCGGCGAGATTATGAACCTAACTGAACCTTAACCTAACCTCCTAAAGGGTTGGGGGCCTCTTAAGGGGAGTGTTTTCACGTGTGTCTGTACGTGTATTAACCAAACTGTATTACTTCTACAATATGTAATAAGTTTTGAAGGTTACGCGGAAGTGGATTAATAATGTACAAATATACTGAGCAAAAAATAATATAGAAAACGTAGGTGGTAACGGCGGTAGCGACCGCGCAGTTCTCGTCCAATATAACCTTTTTTTCCCCGAGTATTGGAAAAGTGTAGCAATACACATAACAGACAGGGGCTTCTCATCAGTTATAACACCATATCTCTTCTCTATCTTTTATATGCCGTTACTTCTTCATCTACAACCATTTGTCATTACTACTTTTACACATTATGTTGCTTTTCATGTCAAGTGAGCCTATCTTAACCTCAGCCACTCGACAGATTCTCCTCTAATGTCCTTTTTTTTCTGCTGTTTCCACGGGATCTACTCTCCAAGACAGCCTCAGAGAAGTGGGTTATAATGGACGAGTTTCGCGGTCGTTTTCAGAGACACCGACTATTTTTTTTTGGGCCCTACAATAGGTGCTTGTTCTAATGGAGTTTTATTTTGCGAAAACCCATATTTATATAATAAAAAAAAAAAAAAAAAAAAAAAGTATACTTTGTGGTTAGGTTAGGTTAAGTTTCATTAAACCTATAAGATAGATTAGGTTTCATAAAAACCTTTAAGGTTATGTTAGGTTTTATTAAAACCTTAAGGTTAGGTTAGGTTTAAAATTTTTTTTTAATTATTTTTGTTTTTTGGTTTGCGCAAAATAAAACTATCTCCATTAGAACAAGCACCTATTGTAGGCCAAGAAAAAATAGTTCTGTGTCTCTGAAAACGACCGCGAAAAATCTTTGTCCATTATTACCGAGAAGTGGGCTTCAATACGCTTGGATTGATAGTCCTGATGGTTTTCCCCGCATCTGTACGGCATCACAACAAATTAAGCCACGCGGCGCCGAAACTCCCGTTTTCTAATGCTTGTTCTCTAATCCCGTCTTCGTATCAAGACCGCGCTCAAAAACAGCAAATCTTGGATTGGTCTTCGTAATCCAAGACGGTGCCTGGACGACAAAAACACGGCTCAGGGCCCATACTTATAAAGATTTAGGATTCGTCCTAGGATTCGTCCTAACCCTGCGTCCTAAGGTTCGAGGAAAGTGCTAGACGCGTCCTAGGACGGGGGGCTTAGGGGCGAAGCGCTGAGCGCTAATTAGCAGGGAAAATCAATTTGGATTCATGAAATATCAATATAAGAGTCATCAGAAAGGTAAAAATACAAAAAACACCCAAGGATTAAATTTTTATGATAATTTCTGAAGACCTACAACGATGAATTCCCTCTATAAGAATAATTGTACCAGATATGCAACGTTCCGTTCAAAAGACACAAACATTGACATTGTCTTCGCTCTATCGACGAGAAAAATAATATTTTTCAGGACAAGATTTTCATCCTTGGCCAGCTCTTTCAAGCAAGGAAAAATGTCCTATGTCCTGCGAGGGGAATTTTCCATGCCGAGATGATCGGCGAAGAGATACGTCAAGGACTTGCCGGTTATAATGGACAGGACTTCGCGGTCGTTTTCAAAGACACCGACTATTTTTTCCTGGCCTACAATAGGTTTCTTTTTCTAATGGAGATAGGTTATAAGGACGAGAGTTTCGCGGTCCGTTTCAGAGACACCGACTATTTTTTCTTGGCCTACAATAGGTGCTTGGGAATACTTTGACTCCTCCTTCCGGCTTTGACTGAAATGAACTACCGCACTGTATTGTATGACTTATGTACTTCACATCTGTAAAGGTTCCAGCGTGCGCTCAGCCTTGGTTAACCACACGGCCGCTATGAAATATAGGTGCCTCAAAAAATTCTAAGTCCAGTTTTAGGTTAGGTTAGGTTAGGAATACTTTGTGGTTAAGGTTAGGTTAGGTATACTTTGTGTTAAGGTTAGGTTAGGTTAGGTATACTTTGTGGTTAAGGTTAGGTTTAGGTTAGGTATACTTTGGTTTAAGGTTAGGTTAGGTATACTTTGTGGTTAAGGTTAGGTATACTTTGTGGTTAAGGTTAGGTTAGGTATACTTTGTGGTTAAGGTTAAGTTAGGTTCGGTTAGGTATACTTTGTGGTTAAGGTTAGGTTAGGTTGGTATCTTTTGTGTTAAGGTTAGGTTAAGGTTAGGGTATACTTTGTGGTTAGGTTAGGTTAGGTTAGGTATACTTTGTGTTAGGTTAGGTTAGGTTAGATTTTTACATATAGTGACTTTGATGATTTTTTTGGGAGCCATAATCATCTTATATTTGCTTCCCCCCACCCAAAACCCCGTATTCCCGCCAGTTCCCAGGCTTGTTGGCTATAGGGGAAGAAAAAAAAGATAGGGGTGAAGGACTTCTTCCAAAGTTTTAACCGTTCCTTGTTCTAATGAGTTTTTTTTGCGCAAACCCATAAAAAAAGATTAAAAAATGTATACTTTGTTGGTTAAGTTAGGTTAGGTTTCATTAAAACCTATATGGTTAGGTTAGGTTTCATTAAAACCCTTACAGTTAGGTTAGGTTTCATTAAAACCTATAAGGTTAGGTTAAGTTTAATTTTTTTTCATTTTTTTTCATTTTTTTTTTTTTTTTTTTGCGCAAAATAAAACTATCTCCATTAGAGCAAGCACCTATTTAGGCCAAGAAAAAATAGTCGGTGTCCTCTGTAAACGACCGCGAAACTCTCGCCCATTATTACCGGAGATAGTTTATTTTGCGCAAGCCCATTTAAAACAAACAAAAATTATCACCGAATATTATGGTACCAATTCCATTAAAAACCCTATCTCCATCAGAAAAAGCACTAAAACTTGGCCGGGAAGATTTGTCAAGTCTATAGTTTTAATGAAACCTATAATGTTAGGTTAGATATACTTTGTTGGTTAAGGTTAGGGGTAAATCTAAGAACAAAGGCTCCACCCTCTATCTTCTTCTATAGCCACAAGCTTGGGGACATGGTGGGAAACCGGAGTTTTTGGGTGGGGAGCACACACATAAGGGGAAATATGGCCCCCCCAAAAAAAATCCTAAACTAGGGATATTCCCTAGTTCATGAACTTTATCGGGGAAATATTACCCCGATTAAGTCTATGTACTAGGAATTTTCCCTAGTTTAGGGATTTTTTTGTGGGGAGTCATATTTCCTTATGATGTGCTCCTTTTGTGGGGGAGCACACATATAAGGGAAAATATTCCCCGATAAGTCCATGACTAGAAAATTTCCTATTTAAGGATTTTTTTTGGGGGGGGTGCTCAAAATATTTCCCTTATGTAGTTGGTGCTCCCCACGCCAAAACCCAAGGTTTCCACCATGTCCCCAAGCTTGTCGGCCATAAAGAAGATAGAGATTGAGCCTCTATTCTAAAGATGACACTCTACAGACCTAACCTAACACCCTTTCGAGCCCTTTTCTGTGCACTAACCTAAACCTAATGTAACCTAACCTTACCTACCTAACCTGACCTGTCCCTAACCTAACCTTAAAGGCCGTGTCACACCTCTTTTTCCGGCATCTTTTGGTATTTTGCTACCAAAAGATGCCTGTAGTGGTGGCAAAATATGCGCGTTCGTCACACGGCGTTTCGGCTACGAGCATCTTCTGGGAACCCGCAACCAAAACTAAATAATATAACATTATGGATCGCTGAAATTTAATATCGGCCAGTAGACAAAGTAAGGATCGGCACTCATTAAAATATAAACAGATGTCTTAAAGACAGTAAGTATAATACGTAGAGCCAACATTTGTGTCAGCTTAGCGCGGAGACCTTGTTTTTAAGATTTTCCAGGTTAGTTTGGGTTTCATTAAAACCTAAAAGGTTAGGTTAGGTTTCATTAAAACCTATAAGACCCTGACTAATTTCTCCCGGCCAAGTTTTAAGTGCTTTTTCTGATGGAGATACAGTGTTTTAATGGAAACGGTACCATAAAATTCGGTGATGATTTTTTTTTTTTTTTTTAACTTTGGGCTTGCGCAAAATAAAACTATCTCCATTAGAAAATGCACCTATTGAGGACCAGAAAAAAATAGTCGGTGTCTGAAAACGCCGCAAAGTCATCGTCCATTATTACCAAATTGCTGAGTTAGGTTAGGTTAGATTTAGGTTATGTTAAGGTTTGGTTTAGGTTATGTTAAGCTTAGGGTAGATTTGGATTAGGTTATGTTGAGTTATTTAGGTTAAAAAAAACAAATTTGATGGTGCGCGATTGTCCGGGTGGTTGGCCACCCACCAACACACCGCCAACTCCTGCGGAATATTTACCGTTTGGTTTAGGTCATCCTCGAGCCTGACAATTCTAACCTGTTTCATAGTGTAGATTTCTTCATTCTGGGTCTTTTAAACCCAATTTCCTTCCCATGGCGCAATTGAATAATAATGCTGATACATATAGGCCTACTACCTAGAATCTAGTTCTTTCAACCAAAAACTGTTAAGTTAGGTTAGAGGTGGGGTTTGGTATATTAACAGATGATATCAAGAACAAATAAGAAAAATTATCAAGACTACGGCAGTGGGAAGAGAAATAGAGTTATATGGATATTGTTCCATGGCTTAATAAATCACGACTTATTCAATTTTAAAATTTTATTTATAGTGAGCCTACTCTAAATCGCTTTTATTCTCAACATGATACCATTCTTCATCAACAGTTTGGTGAGGATGCACTTCAATCTGTATCACGATACATGATATCAAGGCAGGAGGAACATGACTACCTCAAAGAGTGAATAATAACACACTCGTGACTTGTCATGCACTGATGGCCGTATTTTTTAGTGTTGCTTTATATTACATCTCCCACTAGTCTGTCACATATATAATCCCTTCTCGGTCCAAGCGGTATCGCTTGATTAGTTATGTATCAACAAGTTCGTCCAGTACATCTATCCTATCACGAAAAGTTCTCAGGAGTGGGTGGAGCACTCCATGTTTACGTCCTTAGGACGAGTCTTAGCCGCCGCCCTGCTCGCTAGGACACCTCACACCCTGTCCTAGCCAAACCTCGAAATTAGGACGAGTCTTAGCGATTTAGGATGCGCTCGAAATGATTTAGGACGCCGGCCGCCATATTTAAGACTCGAGCGAGTCTAAGACGAATCCTAAATCTTTATAAGTATGGGCCCAGGGCAGGAAGCCAGCAACAAAGGTAGTTGGGTCAGCAACGACGATCTCTCCGAACTTCGTTTCCTAACGACGAAAGCTACAAAGCCTCCCTTTTCGGTCGTTAACGTGTCGGAAGGCGCTGACTGGCTAAGGCGAGTAATGACGTCATCAAGCGCGTCATCAGCCACCAGCCAATGATAAACAGTTTTTAAAACTTCTCGACCAATCACAAGTCAGCGAGACATATTTCCGGGGAAGAATGGCATGCCAGACTGCCTCTCCCCGCCTTGTCCCCGTCATCTCAAACTAATTCTCGTTTTATTCGGAATGCTTGCGTTTTAAGGAGTTTTAATGTATCAGAAAGTAAGATGTATAAGTAAGGAGCCTGTGTTGCTAGTGTTTTGGTGGTAGAAGGTGTGTGTGTGGGTTGAAATAGTGAATATTTGTGATATGGGGAGGCCCGCGGCAAGGCCTCTCCGTCACTCTGCCTCGCCATCAGTCACCTCATCATAACATCTTTAAATCACCCTTATTTAAGGTGACACACGGTGCTACATTGATTTAGATAATGACAAGTATATATAACATCTCACCATAATCACCAAGTTGTATAATAACGAGTAATAAGACGTTTAATCCTGCCCAAACCTACAGTGGCGGAGGAGCTGGCGGCTCCAGCGGCGCCGCCACTCAAAACTTTTGAGTAAAAACCCGCAGTTATCCGCCTTACCTGTGCCTTCTGAAGAAGACAGTCAGCTCCCACGCCTGTGATAGCACCAGGGATCATAGGATTCCTCAAGGGGTTCTCGCTTCCCTACTAAATATTACCAAAGACATCTATCTCCCTTCGTGAAGTTAGTGTTGATATCCACCTCACGGGCTTCATGCTGCTGCTGCTGCTGCTGCCGAAGGCCGCGCTGCCAGACGTAGATGAGTCCCTTGCTTGTATTTCATCTCTTTACTCATATATATGAATAATATCCATCCAAATGCAATCATATGTCTACATTCACCTATAAAAAAGATATTTCATAGCATACCAAGCAATAATGAGCATGTCTGGAGACTTCCGACCTCTGCTAATACCGGTCTTGAGCAGTCGTTGGCCAGTGTGCACGTTAACGACGAAATCGACGAATTTTCCGCGCTGTGGGTTCCGTCGTTGGACTAACTACCAAAAAAAGGTCTTTAAGTGTTTTGTGGCTTCTGGCCCAGGAGTTCAAAACTTACTAGAGTGTTTACTACTCTCAGGTCGCCTATAGACAAGAGAGATTATCTGAACTATATATGGGTAACAGCCTTGGAATATTAATGGAACTACTGCTTACGTTAGGTCACCGAAAATGTACTAAGGATCATAAAAAATCACAAATTCTCACCTGCCGTCTCGATTTCCCATCCGACCAAAATGAAAACACATGCGCCTGGCGCCATCTGTAGGCAGTGTTGCCATCAGTGTTGCCACCTCGTGAAAATTTTTTGTACCGTACGCTTCATTTGGAAATGTACCGTTCGTACCACTACCTAGATATTAGAAAATGTATACAACTTGTACCACTTTCTATTATAGAAATATGATGGTTAATAAGCTAATATAAAAAAAACCCTTTGAAAATCATGCGTCAAGGGAAAACATCAGTGCTTAATTAATCATTCATTTTAATTGATATTAAAGGCGTATTTTGTGCGTCCTCTTGGAAGTATAATTATACTTATTTAAGCTCCGCCCCTGCTTGCCATCACAAAATACGATTGTAGCGCTGCCAGAAGCTTCTACAGGACGAGCCGAAGGAAAATGTATCGTACATTCACTGGGAGAGCCCACTGATCTATATAAATGGATCGCGGATCTGGGCTAGCTGTGGCCGAGAAACTGAAGTCACCAGCCGCCATCTTGAAATAACCAAAACAAATACATGGCCGGCCGGGCAGTGGCTGGGTGTTGGTTTGCTGGCATGTGATAGCCATTTTTACCACCTACTACTACTATTAACACCTACTACTACTACTACTATTACCACCTACTACTACTATTACCACCTACAACTACTATTAACACCTACTACTATTTACTACTAAACTTCCAACTAGTGCATCGTCGAACCTTCCAAGTCATTTTTTTTACGGTGATACACAGACAACAGGTGTGTTGCGAGGCCGTACAGGTGTGTAGTGACAGGTGTCTTGCGAGGCCGACAGGTTTTGTAGTGACAGGTGTGTTGCGAGGCCGTACAGGTGTGTAGTGACAGGTGCCTTGCGAGCCGTACAGGTGTATAGTGACAGGTGTGTTGCGAGGCCGTACGGGTTTGTGTAGTGACGGGTTTGTGTTGCGGGGGCCGTACAGGTGTGTAGTGACAGGTGTCTTGCGAGGCCGTACAGGTGTGTAGTGACAGGTGTGTTGCGGGGCCCGGGTACAGGTGTGTAGTGACAGGTGTGTTGCGAGGCCTACAAGTGTTTTAGTGACAGGTGTGGTGTATGTGGTAAAAGTGAGAGGCTAAGAGTGCAGTGTACAGACCTAATGAGCGAACCCCCGAGTGTGTGTGTGTCTGACCTAATGAGCGAACGCGCAGTTCCGTCCACTATAAGGCGTCAGCCCGTACCGCCGCGGCCACGGGAAAGGGCGCGGGCCACAGTGGTCCATAGAAGCTACTCTCGGGGTTACAGGAAGTTTAAATTAATCAAAACCTTTGGCCTAATCAAAAAACCTTTCCCTTTAAATTTGGTATTTGAATTTAAAGTAGTTAGTTTCGTACACTGATTTTGAGTATTTTCGTACATACCTGGTGTCGTTACGTAACTCTAGTAGTCAAGTTCAACTCTGAGCTGAGTGTACGAAAAGACTATGGCTTCATTTAGACTACGAAACAACTTTTTGGGAAAAATGGACGAGTTTCGCGGTTTGTTTAAAGGACATCAACTATTTTTTCTTGGCCTCTACAATAGGTGCTGTTGGGAATGGAGATAGTTTTATTTTACGCAAACCCCCCCCAAAAAAAAAATTAATAATATTAATGAAACCTAACCAACCTTATAGGTTTTTTAAAGAAACCTAACCTAGCTAACCTTAAAGGTTTTTAATGAAACCTAACCTAGCCCTTATAGGTTGTAATGAAACCTAACCTAACTTTAACCACAGGTATACTTTTTTTTTTCCTTTTTTTTTTTCTTCGCAAAATAAAACTATCTCAATTAGAACAAGCACCGCTTATTAGATGATCATTTGTTCATAACCGCACTCAGGTCTGCTTCCGTTCCCCACTTAATTGTTAACAAGTATAAAAAAATATACTTATATCTATATCTACCTATATAAAAAAAAGTATACCATATCCACCTATATTTTTTTTTTAACTAGTAGGTGGATGACTGGAATGGGTAGATGGATTAAGAGTGGATGGGCTGGGTGGGGTGTGGGTGTGTGTGTGGTGTGGGTGTCTGGGTGTGTGTGGGTGGGTGCGTGGGTGTGTGGTGGGTGCGTGCGTGTAACGTGTAACGCGAGAAATTACATTAATAGGGGAAGAGATGAAATAACACAAGTATCAATAAGCTAACGAGGAATTTTCCTCCACGCCTCATTCCTGAATCACTGGTTAGGCTTATATTTTAAGCCAGTGGTAGTTGACCACGTATCGAAACGAAGTGAGAAGGGGAGCTGAACGTCGGGTTAGCATTTAGTAGCAGACGGACTCCCGGTGGGTAAGCCCACTGGGAGGTGACCTTATCCTCCCTTGTAAAGGTATGTTATAAAATATATAGTTAGCTAGAGATGTAGGTGTGATTTATTGGTGATTCTTTTTGTTGACCAGGACTAATGACGTGTATTACTTAGGGTCCCAAGGTAGGATGCTGTTGGTGGACCAGGGGGCCAAGCGCTCACAAATGAGCAGAGGGGGCAACCACAACATGTCACAGCCAGCCGTGTGAGGACAAGGAGAAAAGAAGAAATTGGAAAAATAAGTGAGAGGGAAACAGTTGGAAGTGGATAGACTACGTATACATTATATTGGATAACGACTTGAGCATTACATGTGCGTATCGTTAAGGGGGTAACAGTGAGACTGAAGTTACCAAAGTTAGTAAATTATATTAGGATAACGACTTGAGCATTACATGTGCGTATCGTTAAGGGGTAACAGTGCGACTGAAGTTACCAAAGATAGTAAATTATATTAGGATAACGACTTGAGCATTACACGTGCGTATCGCTAGGAGGGAAGGAAGACTAATGAAGTGCATTACTTAGGGTCCCAAGGTGTAGATGGACGAAAAAAGACCATTACATTTTGGTGACAGCGGTTTGGATCCATTCGATGGTATCCGCGTACCCACGAGCCAACTAACGCCTTGTTAGTTAGTTTTTTTTGTCAAGTGCCAGTTACCTAGTGATCACATACTGTACAGTATGGTGTGTATAGAGTATAGGTGTACAGAGTACCGTTAGTGATTATGACTAGTTCGCTCAGACCGTGGAGGAAGATGATACTAACGTAACAGTAGGCCCGGGTTACCCACATGCTAACATAGACGCTGATAAAGACATTAGTGATGGCCTGGAAAAGCCAAAGCGGAGTAGTGAAAGGGTGCAACATGAAACACGCACACCCCAGACCCGCTGTTGAACATGAAAGTGATGTGGGTAGCGCGTATGCAGTGTGTTTATGGGTGATGTAGGATGCGTGAAGGTAGTGTGGATGTGGGTGATGTGACACTACATCCACGTGTGGATGCAGTGTGGAACGATGTGTGTGGAAGTGGATAGTGATGTGTGTGGAAGTGGATGGATGATGAATGTGTGGATAGGGGGCTTGTATTCCACACTTAACGCTAATGTAGGGCAGGATGTCATGTAAAAGGTGCGGTAAGGTTAGGTTACCGTACCTTACGGTTAGATTAACATTAGGATAGAGGAAACAGCTCATGTAGAACAAAGACGCCCTACAAGTAAGCAACTTTACGGGTTGTCGTGGCAGTATAATAGCCACCTTAGAAAAGTTGCGTTAGAGGGGTTAGTAATGGAGAGGAATTTGTACACTAACACCATCTTGAGAGAGGAGGCCAGTGAAGAGATACGTGCTTATTATAATGACAGAAGTGTTAATCTCTCGGGGAGAGAGAGATTAATTTTAAACCCACTTTCTCTAGTGAGAGAGAGAAAGAGAGAGAGATAAAGGTCCCTAAAAAGAATGAAAAGGTTAGAAATTCTTGCTTTAGAGGGTGCACACAGATTGGCACGGGAACACAAAACCCGCTAGGTTGTCGTTAGACCCAAGGGATGTGCTTGGCTCTGAGCTTTGCTCGTTGGGTGAATAGACGCAGGAGTATGTATGCCTCGCAAAGGAGGTGAGCCTTATCCCAAGTATTGAGGGTATGGAGTAAATCCAGTCGTGATTTCTCCCTACGCACCTACGCCCAGGATTAGTGGGGTAAAAGAAAATAACCATTACAGACTAGAGGGACGAGCCCAGTCGCGACTCTATAGGGCTTCGGCCTTGACAAATAAGAGAAAGTGAGAAGGTTCTCATTTCAAGGGAGTGAAGGCATTACATTAAATACGAAATTCCCCAAACTGGTCAAATCTACTCTTGGTGAGGGAAGTGATAAGTTAAGAATAAAATACTATCTCATTTTGTTGTAAATTTGTTGGAAGAATTGGAATGTGCGGGATGAGAATATTTTTTTTGTGAGTGATAAAAAAATCCTAAGAAAATTTATATGAAATTTTTGTGTGATGGATTTGATAAATTTTTTTTTTGTTAGATATCCGGTAGGATGCTTGATGAAGGACTGAGGCATAAGGAATTTTTTTTTTTGGGGGGGAAGAAGCTATGTAACGCGAGAAATTACATTAAAAGGGGAAGAGATGAAATAACACAAGTATCAATAAGCTAACGAGGAATTTTCCTCCACGCCTCATTCCTGAAACACTGGTTAGGCTTATATTTTAAGCCAGTGGTAGTTGACCACGTATCGAAACGAAGTGAGAAGGGGAGCTGAACGTCGGGGTTTGCATTTAGTAGCAGACGGACTCCCGGTTTGGGGAAGCCCACTGGGAGGTGCCCTTTTTCCTCCCTTGTAAAAGGTATGTTTAAAAATATATAGTTGCTAGAGATGTAGGTGTGATTTATTTGGGGATTCTTTTTGTTGACCCGGACTAATGACGTGTATTACTTAGGGTCCCAAGGTAGGATGCTGTTTTGGGGGACCAGGGGGCCAAGCGCTCACAATGAGCAAGGGGGCAACCACAACATGTCACAGCCAGCCGTGTGAGGACAAGGAGAAAAAAAAGGAAATTTTAAATAAAATGAGAGGGAAACAGTTGGAGTGGGATAGATACGTATACATTATATTAGGATAACGACTTGAGCATTACATGTGCGTATCGTTTTAAAGGGGGAACAGTGAGACTGAAGTTAAACCCCCGTTAGTAAATTATATTAGGATAACGACTTGAGCATTACAGTGCGTATCGTTAAGGGGTAAAAGTGCGACTGAAGTTACCAAAGATAGTAAATTATATTAGGATAACGACTTGAGCATTACACGTGCGTATCGCTAGGAGGGGAAAGGGAAAACTTAATATTAAGATAACTTATGAATGTACACCAGTTGGGAAGTGAGACAGTAAAGAGTTGAATATATTATAATTAGAAATATATTAACGAGTTATCATTCAGTTTCCAACATACATATTTTCTTAAATCTTTTATCTTTGTCCTCACACGTTCTGAGCGAACTAGTCATAATCACTAACGGTACTCTGTACACCTATACTCTATACACACCATATTGTACAGTATGTGATCACTAGGTAACTGGCACTTGACAAAAAAAACTAACTAACAAGGCGTTAGTTGGCTCGTGGGTACGCGGATACCATCGAATGGATCCCACCGCTGTCACCAAAATGTAATGGTCTTTTTGACCATCTACACCTTAGTTACCATTATGTAGTGCCCACCTTGGGAGTGTACTCTACAGTCCTGGTTACTCCGCTGCCACCACCCACATTAAGTGGGAAAAAATATATGATTGAACAAAAATAAAAGATTTAAGAAAATATGTATGTTGGAAACTGAATGATAACTCGTTAATATATTTCTAATTATAATATATTCAACTCTTTACTGTCTCACTTCCCAACTGGTGTACATTCATAAGTTATCTATATTAAATCTTCCTTCCCTCCTAGCGATACGCACGTGTAATGCTCAAGTCGTTATCCTAATATAATTACTATCTTTGGGTAACTTCAGTCGCAACTGTTTTCCACCCCTTAACGATACGCAAAATGTAATGCTCAAGTCGTTATCCTAATATAATTTTTCTAACTTGGTAACTTCGTCTCACTGTTACCCCTTAAAAGTACGCCCCATGTAATGCTCAAGTCGTTATCCTAATATAATGTATACGTAGTCTATCCCACTTCCAACTGTTTCCCTCTCACTTATTTTTCCAATTTCCTTCTTTTCTCCTTGTCCTCACACGGCTGGCTGTGACATGTTGTGGTTGCCCCCTCTGCTCATTTGTGAGCGCTTGGCCCCCCGGTCCACCAACAGCATCCTACCTTGGGACCCTAAGTAATACACGTCATTAGTCCTGGTCACAAAAAGAATCACCAATAAATCCACCTACATCTCTAGCTAACTATATATTTTATAACATACCTTTACAAGGGAGGATAGGTCACCTCCCAGTGGGCTTACCCACCGGAGTCCGTCTGCTACTAAATGCTAACCGACGTTCAGCTCCCCTTCTCACTTCGTTTCGATACGTGGTCAACTACCACTGGCTTAAAATATAAGCCTAACCAGTGATTCAGGAATGAGGCGTGGAGGAAAATTCCTCGTTAGCTTATTGATACTTGTGTTATTTCATCTCTTCCCCTATTAATGTAATTTCTCGCGTTTTCATGTGTGTGGTGGGTGCGTGTGTGTGGTGGGTGGTGGGTGCGTGTGTGTGTGTGGGGTGGTGGGTGTGGGGTTTTGTGGTGGGTGTGTGTGTGTTTTGGGTGTGTGTGTGTGTGGTGGGTGCGTGTGTGTGTGTGTGTGGACTGTGTGGTGTTACTCACAAAGGGGGAAAGATTTGCCACTTCCGGTCCTGGTCTGTTTGTACAGGACATAGCAGCACAGCTTGGCATGACGAGGTGATAACACAGCCAGACAGCAAGCACAACTTGGCATGACGAGGCGATAACACCAGATAGACAGCAATGCGAGCCACAGAAACAAGGCTTTGTTTTGGTTCCGACAAGATGGCGGACAGTTGGAACCAGTGCTTGACCAGGCTTCCGCGTCCATGTTTATGATCAGTGGGAGAGCCAGACAGACCTCCGCTCTCACAACCTTAAAATATTACCAACTGTAATTCGAAGACGTACGGAGCATCATGGAAACAGCAACATTTATCATTTACATTTTCACTTTTCCTCTCTTCTCTTTTCTTCCTTTCCCTTCCCTTTCCTTTCTTTTTCCATTTCTTTCCTTCTTTCTATTCCCTTTTTTTCTCTTCTCCTCTTTTCTCTTTTCTGCTCCTGCCTCAAATCTCCAGGCGTTCGTCCTTTTCGGCAGACCGCTATAGGTTAGGTTAGGTTAGAAAAACGTTACGTTAGGTTAGATTAGGCTAGGAAAGGGTTACGTTAAAGCCCGTCCACACACCACTCACCACCGTCGGTTTCTTGCCGTCGGTGCTTGCCGACGGCAAGCACCGTTGCCAGGATTGTGTCCACACGAACGGTTTTGTTCGGCGGTCAGCGCGCTTCCTGATTTCAAAGTGAGAGTCATGTTTTCTGCATATCGTGTACTCTCACTCGAAATTATGAAATAACCACTGGAGGTTTAGAAAAACTGACCCAACTATCATCTTCATGACACATTTCTGCATATCATAAGCAAGAAAAATATACGAAAACCTTTTTGTGTATTCTAAAAAATATAGCAAAAGAAATAGTGTATAACATTTTTTCTCACTTTTTTGTCTTCAACTCGCTGCAATTTCCCGACCATTTCTCCCATTTAATTTTGATCACATACTCGTAATCAGCTGACTTTCTTGGTTCTGATGGTATACGGTACATAGCAATGCAAAAAATATCTAGATAGTGAAAACTGCCGATAACTTGAAGCATGTGTTTGGCGCTGACCCGTGAGTGACGGTCATGCCCGCCCAATATTAAACCTGCTGAATGTTGGCGGGCAGCGCCGACGGTTACATTTTGCTCGTCGGCTCGTGTCCACACTGCCACTTTTGAGTGACGAACACTGTTCGACGGCAAGCGCCGACGGTGGTGAGTGGTAGTGTGGACGGGGCTTTAGCGACGTGAAGAGTAATTTTGTGTGGGAATCACAATGAGGTTATTTTCAAGAAAATCCTGTGGTTAGTTTCGGTGCTACAGCCATGCGTAGAGGGCAGCTAGCTGCCGAAATCGGCGAACGCATGAGGAACCCTGAGAGCACCTCAGAGCACCTCACTTCGCCTTTCTGGAGGTGTTCGTATATCAGGCCTCTTCCATTTGTGCCCAAGTTGCATGAACCAGTTCTTTCAGTTCAGGGTTGGGTTCAGTTCCTGGTTCTGGGTTCGCGTGTCGCAAATGGAACGCAAAAACCCCGTTTTTTGTTTACAAACAAACTCAGCTGGCGAGGCAAGAGAGAGAGAGAGAGAATTGCTTACCTCTTGACGAGGCTCTGTTTATGACTCTGTTTTCCTGGTTTAAAAGCCTCTGCACATCAGCCATTATCTCAGGTCTTCTGTATATGTTGAGGTGGCGGTGGCATGGTTGGTAGAGCTGCGGGCTCGCGTGTAGCATCCCTGCATTCGGTCAGCGGTTCGAGCCCACCAAGTTCGTCCTGGCGTGGTGGCGCTTTGTATAGTCAATAACCTTGTAGTTGGTACATGCAAAGTGTCTAGATAGGATCAAAGTATCTTATCTTATCTCGAAAAAATTTAAGTCGAAAAAGATGGAAATATGGAAACTCTATGAAAGGGATGAAAGAGTGATGATACTGGTTCACTCTTGCCTTGGTAAGATAGAATGAGTAGAAAATCTTGTGCAGCGAGGCCGGAGGGGAAGTATTCAGTTAGCAAGTTCAGAGGAGCAGTGAGCATAAAAATAACGGTAGAAGATCGCAAGAGAAGCAACATTGCGGTGATGATTTAAAGATTAAAGACAGTCAGTCAGAGGAGGGGAGTTGATGAGACGAAAAACTTTTGACTCCACTTTGTTTAGGAGATCTGTATGATTGGATCCCACCCAAACATGTGAGACATACTCCATACATGGGCGGATAAGGCCCCTATACAGAGCAAACAACTGGGAGGGAGAAAAAAAAATGGACGCATATACTACAAGACTAACTTCATAGAACCAGTTTTAGCAAGAGATGAAAGGAAATTTCCAGTTCAGATGTTTAGTAAAGGATATTCCAAGAATGTTCAATGTAGAAAAGGAGACAGTTGGGTGTTATTGAAGAAGAGAGGATAGTTGTCTGAAAGGTTCTTTAGAGTAGATTGGTGAAGAAAAAAATTGGGTTTATGTGGCATTGAACAAAACAGCGGGAAAGCATTCGCAGGTGCAGCACTGCGTGTGATCATTTCCGACGGCGTGTTCACACTCACACTAGTCTCAGTCTCAAGTCCGGGTGTCGACACAGGCGCGGTCACTCGATGCGGCGAGGAATAGGTCGGAAGGTCAGCGGCGTCACAGCGGGGCTCACGGAGCGACCGTCACCGCGGCGTCATCGACGCTCGGATNAGAGAGAGAGGAGGGGAGAGAGAGAAGAGAAAACGAGGGGGGCGCGCGCGGTCGACGCCGCCGCGATTTATTTAGTTAACGCTAATTTATACATGCTACTACTGCATTTATCAGAAAACGTAGTATAGCAATGGAAAGCTAATAAAAATCTGCTTCTATTGATATCTTCCGTCTTATAAGCTGTCCCACAAAGGTTTACATGACGACGAGTTTTAAGTTCATAATTTTTCTTCAGAGTCTCATAATAACTTTTACTTAATGTGTTTTACTATGTTATGTGTGATAATCTGATCGAAAAAGCATTTCCGAAGATAACAGTATATACTTTATACATGTATAACATGATATACTGCGGGGTAATGTCTTGAGAACTTCCCCGGGTCTAGAGTGAACGAAGAGGTCTTGGCGCTAAGATGGCGCCCACAAATCGAGTTGTCGCTACTCTATATATTAAGGTACTCTAGCCTGGCCCAGTCTCGCCCGTTCCAACCCGGTCCAATCCGCCTTGCGAAATCAGTGGCCGCCCGGGACTAGTCCAGTCCAGACCGGGCCAGAGCGCGCGCGGTCGCGAAAACGCGCTTCAAGTCGCAGAGATGACTATGAAAAAATGAATAATGAAATTTAATTTCATTTACCGTTAATAAGAACATAAGAACATAAGAAAATAAGGAAGCTACAGGAGGCCGCGAGGCCTACACGTGGTAGTTCCTGTCACCTAACACTACCTACATCCACCTTTCATCCCCATCCATGAACCTATCCAGCTCCCCTTTAAAGCTCCCCAATGACTCAGCACTAACTACCTGTCTACTGAGACCTTTCCATCTTTCACCACCGTATTTGTGAACCAGTTTTTCCCTTTTTCCTTTCAAAATTTTTACGCTTTTCCAGCTTGGAAATCCGTTACTTCTGTTCACCCTGGTTAAAACCCGTAAGAAACTTTTCCTACCTATCCTTTATTTAAATCCCTTTATCCACTTAAAAACTTTTATCAGATCGCCCCTTACTCTGCGTCTCTCGAGTGAGTGTAATTTTAATAACTTCAATCTCCTCTCATAACTAAAGTTACGCATCCCTTGTATCATTTTGGTCATCCTTCTCTGCACTTTTTCTTTGGTTTACACGATGCTGGTAAAAATTATGAATTCGCTAGCGTTTTCGAGCAGTCCCAGGCGTCATGGCATCGCAGGAGGATGTGCTGCGAGCCGCTGTTGTCCTTTGTGCAAGGGTGCTCCAAGCTAGAATTCGTGATTCTGGTATGAGAAAACAGCCAAGAAAAAGAAGTGTATGGGTACGAAAGTGGATAGGCAGGAGGCAGGCTCAGGGGGCCTCAGATAATCTCCTGAAGGAACTGGCATTGGAGGACCCAACTACATACCGGAGAGTATTAGAGGCTGACGTACGAAAAATTTGAAGAGCTGTGGATGAAGATACAAACATAATTTATTACCTTTGAACTCTTCTTCGTCCATCTTCAGGTTGCTGTCTGCAAGGTCGATGAGCATTTGTGCTATTTGTCCATCACGCATTGGCTTATTTGAATAGTCTTTCAATTTAATGTTCCATATGATGGGATAGTTTTCCATAATCTCAAGGAGGGTGAATATTTCATTTCCTTTCAGTCGGGTTAGTTTTGGTGCCATCATAAAAAGAAAACTGGACAATGCACCCAGCAGCAAGGCACAATACACCCTCACACACTGCCATCGTCGTCTGAACTAGTCATCTATTCCCTACTGAAACGCTAGGCGCGAGCGGTAAAGTTAAACATGTTTAACTTTATCGCAGCGTCAAACAGACGCTATGAATTCATGATTTTAGTCGCTAGCGAATAAAAGACGCCGCTTCTTTAGACGCTTTCACCAGCGAATTCGCTAGCGAATTAAGAAGCTTGTCCAAAGCGAATAAAAGCAGCGCCGTGTAAACGACGCTCTAGGAAGCATTTTCGAGCGTCTTCTTAGCCTCGTGTAAGGCCAACCCTTCTTAGTGCCACCACCTTCGCTTCAACCAATCAGCGCGCGCGACACAAGTCTGTATTTGGCGGGAAATACGTATACCACGCCGAGGGAGTCTCTCTCTCTCTCTCTCTCTCTCTCTCTCTCTCTCTCTCTCTCTCTCTCTCTCTCTCTCTCTCTCTCTCTCTCTCTCTCTCTCTCTCTCTCTCTCTCTCTCTCTCTCTCTCTCTCTCTCTCTTCATCCTCCACACACACATCATAGAGAGAGAGAGAGAGAGAGAGAGAGAGAGAGAGAGAGAGAGAGAGAGAGAGAGAGAGAGAGAGAGAGAGAGAGAGGAGAGAGAGAGGAGAGGAGAGAGAGAGAGAGGAGAGAGAGAGAGAAGAGAGAGAGAGAGAGGAGAGAGAGAGAGAGAGAGAGCGAGAGAGAGAGAGAGAGAGAATGAGAGAGAGAGAGAGAGAAGAGAGAGAGAGAGAGAGAGAGAGAGAGAGAGAGAGAGAGAGAGAGAGAGAGAGAGAGAGAGAGAGCAGTCGACGCCGCCGCGATTTATTTAGTTAACGTTAATTTATACATGCTACTACTGCATTTATCAAAAAACGAAATATAGCAATGGAAAGCTAATAAAATTCTGCTTCTATTGATATCTTCCATCTTATAAGCTGTCCCACAAAGTTTTACATGACGAAGAGTTTTAAGTGAATGTTAAGTTCATCATATTTCTTCAGAGTCTCATAATGACCTTTATTTAATGTGTTTTACTATGTTTTATGTGATAGTCTTATAGAACAAGCATTTCCGAAGATAACAGTATATCCTTTATACATATATAACATGATATACTGCGGGGTAATGCCTTGAGAACTTCCCCGGGTCTAGAGTGAACGAATTGCCCTGGCGCTAAGATGGCGCCCAGTAGCGTTTAACATAGGGCCTATGAATGGCGTTACCCTCTATATATAGAAATCCTAGGTTGCACCAGTCCAGCCTGTTCCAGCCCGGTCCAATCCGCCTCGCGAAAACAGTGGCCGCCCGGGCAGAGAGCTTCACCGAGAGGTCTCACTCGGGCGATATAACATGGAGCGCCATTTTTATTTCATGGACGACAGCGATCCTAGCGGTTGGTGCAAGCACTGACAGTCGCCCATGCAGATAAAGGGGGAATCGCTCCTTCTTTTTGTGATGATGGGGGGATAATGGAAGGTGGGAGAGAGGGAAGGAAGAAGATATGAGAGAAGGAAAGGAGGAATAAGGAGTAAGGAAGAAATTGGAGGGATGAAGAGAGTCAGAAGAGGAACTGACGAGGAAAGAAATAAGGAATCAAAGAAGGGAGGGAATTCCTCTACTCACCCATTACCCATCACTACACACCCATTCACTCACCCATTACCCATCACCCCCCACCCATTCACTCACCCATTACCCATTACCCCACACCCATTCGCTCACCCATTTCCCTTGTCTGGCACATTCACCTTTTTGGCATTAAATCAATCAATCACCCATTTCCCATCACCCCCAAACCCATTCACTCACCCATTACCCATCACCCCCACCCCATTCACTCACCATTACCCATCACCCACACACCCATTCACTCACCCATTACCCATCACCCCCCACCTATTCCCTCACCCATCACCCCCCCCCCATTCACTCACCCATCACCCCACACCCATTACCCATCACACCCACCCATTCACTCACCCATTACCCATCACCCCCAAACCATGCACTCACCCATTACCCATCACCCCCAACCCATATCCTCACCCATTACCCATCACCCCCCACCTATTCCCTCACCCATTACCCATCACCCCCAACCCATTCACTCACCCATTACCCATCACCCCCCACCCATTCCCCACTACCCATCACCCCACACCCATTCACTCACCCATCACCCCACACCCATTACCCATCACCCCCACCCATTCACTAACCCATTACCCATCACCACCCACCCATTTTGACTTCAGCCAAAACAAAATGTGTGTGTGGGGGAGAGGGTATTGAGATTGGAGAAAATTTATTGGAATGACGGGGCTTCGGTATGAAATACAAAAAGAACAAAAGGTGTAATAAAAAAAAATACATCCATCAATACCACTTCAGTTTATTATTTTAACTTAATATTACATATATTTGCGTCTTGGGGTATTGAAAAGGCACAACACCGTGCACAGTAATGATATAAGCATATTGACACTTTTGAGGCCCCCCCCCCCAAATTTAGGGGAACTCCCAATTCTGGGAACTCTGTAACCACTTCAGTTCATTATTCTAACGTAATGCTACATATATTTGCGTCTTAGGGTATTGAAAAGGCACATCACCGTGCACAGTAATGATATAAGCATTGTGACACTTTTGACGAATTACCCAGCAAACACACTACGTAAACCTTACGTTTTGAGAAGGTAGCGTTTTGGTAACGTTAGGAAAATTCGTAATATATACGTAAATCATGCGTACACTCTTGAATTGTGTATGTTGTATTTAGGTAGTGTTTGGTTACGTCGCTACGATACGTTTTTTCAACGTAATTAAGACGTTGCAGAAATACGTGTTTCTTCTACTAATATATATTACGTAGTGGTTTTACGTTTCAATTACGTATTTATAACATCAAGATGTAACGTGATATTAGAGGATTCAAAACGTTATATATACATAATGAATACGTGGATACATATGTTAAAGATACGTAAGTATTACGTTAATATGAATTGTGTATGTTGTATTTAGGTAGTGTTTGGTTACGTCGCTACGATACGTTTTTCAACGTAATTAAGACGTTATGGAATACGTGTTTCTTCTACTAATATAATACGTAGTGGTTTTACGTTTCAATTACGTACTTATAACATTATAATGTAACGTGATATTAGAGGATTCAAAACGTTATATATACATAATTATATATAATTAGTACGTGGATACATATGGTAACTAGGGGGGGGGGGGGGCACTCAGTAGAGCGCATACCTCCGCCCGAATATAAAAAAGTAAACAAAAAAAAAGTAAAAACTGAAAATTAAAAAAAATATATATATATATATATATATATTATATATATATAATATATATATATATATATATATATATATATATATATATATATATTATATATATATATATAAATATATATATAATATATATATATATATATATATATATATATATATATATATATATATATATATATATATATATATATATATATATATATATATGCACTCAGTATGAGCGCATACCTCCGGCCGAATATTTCATCAATTGGTTGCCATGGCAACACTTGTCAATAGATTTCATCCAAAATTAAATCAGTCCTTCCTTATACCAAATAGACTTGGTATACCGAGTTTGGTCCAAATCTATTCGTAACTTTTCAAGAAATCCTGTACACTAACAGACAGACAGACAGACAGACAGACAGACAGACAGACAGACAGACAGACAGACAGATCGGGGTGAAAACATAACCCCCCAACTTCGTTGGCGGAGGTAAAGATACGTGAATATAACGTAAATATGACATAAACCGTTATCCACGTGAATTCCAGGAGGCGTAATGGTGAAAATCAGGTGACTTATATCAGGTAGATCTATAGACACGGAATAACATAGAAACAACGTAGAACATTTACGTGACAAAATCACCTTTTTAGCATGTTTATAGCACATTCAATGGACCCGTTTACTCTACTTGAGGTAAGGATTGATTTGACATCTTCAAGCCTCATATAGTTGGGCAGTGATGTTGATTTTTCTATATGAACAGTATTTTTGATGATACAGCCAATTTAAGTACAGGAAAATGTATACGCTCTAAAACGACTGGCGCCATGTTGTGACGTCACTAGCTTAGACAACAGAGCAAAACAGCTGTGAAGCGGCCGCTACTATTATGTACTACCTACTAATACACCAACTTGCATTACCCCTACTACCGCAAGATGACCAGTAATCCTCCTTCAAGTGATGTAGTAGGTATTCACTGTGTTTGTGAATATGTAAGTTGTAGTTTATAAGGAAAAAGTGGATAGACAGAGATAAGTGGCCCGTAACACCTGACAAGTGATGACTTCTGGGATCGGCATTCCTTATAGGGAGCTTAAATGAACCTGCAATGACATGTAAAGCTAGACAGATAGACGAACTCATAGAGGAACAGGTAGAAATGTATGGCTTTCTTTCCCCACATAAGCAAAACATACACCCTTCGTCACTCTACTCACCACTACAACCTTTACTAACCATACATTTCTACCTGTTCCTCTATGAGTTCGTCTATCTGTCTAGCTGTACATGTCATTGCAGGTTCATCTAAGCTCCCTATAAGGAATGCCGATCCCAGAAGTCATCACTTGTCTGGTTTCACGGGCCACTTATCTCTGTCTATCCGCTTCTTCCTTATAAACTACAACTTACATATTCACAAACACAGTGAATACCTACTACATCACTTGAAGTAGGATTACTGGTCATCTTGCAGTAGTAGGGGTAATGCAAGCTAGTAAGGTTAGCTAGGTTAGTAAAATAAAACTATAATTTTACAAGGTTAGGTTAGTAATTATTTTTTTATGGGGGTCTCGCTATGAGGTTATTAGTGAGATAAGGTTAGGTTAGGTTATAGTGAGGTTAGATTAGTAATATTAAACATATTATATTTTTGAGGGGTCCAGGGGGGTCGTTAAGGAGGGGAGGGGGTGAAGGGGGCATCTCCCCCCACTTTATAATTACAGTTTAGAGGTATCTGAAGGGATCTGTGAAGGTCTGGAGGAAAAAACACTCTAATAAGGGCGGGAAAGGACTCTAGAATTTTACCTAACTCACTGAGTGTTGTATACTTAACATGAAAAACCCAGCCTGTCTCATCCCTACCTCAAAAGCCTTGCATACTGCATACTACTCCCGCAACTTATCACAGCTCAGCTAAAGCCCCACAGCTACATATCATTTGCAAGTTACTTATCCATGCACAAGTACATACATACATCAAAATGGTCTTCACAGCAATAGTATGAATTTTCCTTCATCGAGAAATCACGCCTTGCAGACATCCACCACTGTTTCCTCTTTTTCTTGTCTTTAGGCATAGTTATGAACACATTCTCTGGAGTTTTAATTGTGGTGTTTTTGCACATTAGCACAAAACAAGCATAATATGTTCTTTTTGTCTGCTACATGTTGAATGCATAGATAGGTATTGCGGTTTGCTGAGCCAAAACAAGCCGATCAGCTGATCAGGCGAGATCTGAGTCTGCAGTTACTACGTCACAACCAATCACAGCGCGTTCCGCCGTGTTGTGATATTCTGGCCCCAAAAAGGCCATATATTTCATTTATGGTGCATTTCTCAGCAAAAAGAATATGAGTACAGTGATATGTAGCCTATATTGCACCCAAAGCTTTATAATACTCCGTGTTTTAGGTGTGAGTAAACGGGTCCATTATTATTTTTTTATTTACGATTTTGTGACGGAAAAACATATGGTATAGGCGTATTTTGTCCATGCCCTTGGAAGTAAAATTTTACTTATTTAAGCTCCGCCCACATATTTTTTACTCTTTTGCGTGCATAGAAAACTGAGCAGATACACTCCGGCAGCGATATTTTACTCTTTTCCTGTAAAGTTTTACAGTCGTGGGTGTGAGTGGTGGTTTCAAGAGCCTGGCCAATCAGATCGCGCGCATGAGAAAATCTTATCAAAACTCCTCCCGTAAATGTTTCTCTTTTCCTTTAATTCTCATCCAATTCAACATTCATTACATGCGCACGACATGCAAAGGATACTGTAGTGCCGACCGGGGTAATTTGGTCCTGGTTTTGACAAACTTTGATCTAGTTTCCATATCTATTGAAGTAAACAAACAAAAATTTAATACAATCATAAGAGGGTCACTACCTATATGTTATTAAAGTTTGAACAAATTTCCATTATAGCTCTGTTAGCAATACACTGAGAAGTGCGGACCGCATTGTTTCACTAAATGGGGTAAATTGGACCTAACTCTGGGGTAAATTGGTCCTATATATAATTTTTAACTTTTTTTATTTTTTCAACAAGACAAACCTCCAAAAACTTAACCTCATGTCATACCATGCCCACGGACCTTTTACAGACAAAATAAAAGAATTGATATATGAAGAAAAAGTGTCATATCATGTCATACCATGCCCACGGACCTTTTACAGACAAAATAAAAGAATTGATATATGAAGAAAAAGTGTCATATCAAATGTTTGTTCTATAATATTATCAAATATAAAACAGTAAAATACGCTAAAGAAATGCCATTACGAGACTGAAGAAATATGCATTCACTTCAACTCTTCGCCATTTAAAACTTTGCATATGTATAAATTTGGTATATATGTTATATCACACAAAAAGAAAGCCTTTTAGAGAACCTATCGCAGGGCACGAATACGAACATTTCATCAGTCTGATTCAGCGCCAACACGGTAGAAAGGTCTCTGTGTGTAACCCACGGGCCACCACACACCCACCACCACCCAGGCACCCACCCGCCCACCACCACCCGCCCACCACCACCCACCCACCCACCACCCGCCCACCACACACCCATCACACACCCACCTACCACACACCCACCCACCACACGCCCATCACCAATTCGCCCACCACCCGCCCACCACACGCCCATCACCCATCCGCCCACCACACACCCACCCACCACACGCCCATCAACCCATCCGCCCACCACACACCCACCACCACACGCCCATCATACATCCGCCCACCACACACCCACCACCACACGCCCATCACCCATCCGCCCACCACACACCCACCCACCACACGCCCATCATACATCCGCCCACCACACACCCACCCACCACACGTCCATCACACACCTGCCCACCACACACCCGCCCATGGATGTTAAACGGGGGAGATGCACTGGAGGATGAATCACAACCAGCATTCATCTAGGTTTAGGCAAAGAATAATTGGTGAAACGTAGATGTAGGTACACGTAGCCTACATACGTACAGGTCCATGAAAGCATTGAACATCCTCGACGCACATCGTGAAATGGCTGTGTAGCAAATAGATATTCAAATAACAGTTTCATAGCGCCCTAAACATTTCAGTTTAATATCAAGTCCATCTATAGAGTTAGAAAACAATGCTAGGCCATTCTAAGAGCTCAAAACAATTAGATATCGATGTGTAATACAGACAATCACGCTACTACTCTTTGCTGTGCCTTCAATAATGTCAACCTTAACGATATTCCTTGAGCCTCTGTAAGAGGTAATGAAGTGTACGACACTTTTACTCTCGGCAACATCAAGAAAGAGCTTTGGCAGCGCTACAATCGTATTTTGTGATGGCAAGCAGGGGCGGAGCTTAAATAAGTATAATTTTACTCCGGAAGGACACTACAAAATACGCCTAAAATACGCCTTTTATATTCAAAATACGGTTGCTTGGATGAAGAAATTAAATTTAAAGTAAATAGTCAATTTCAGGCAGGGCCCCAAGGTTATTATGCATGTATACTGTTTCTTATTTTATTATAGTCTATGTAGAAACGTTTTCTATTAGATTTATATTAGAGAAAATGTAAATTAATACGGTTAGTCCAGTCAAAATATGACCTGAACCCCTCTCACCCCAAACAAATTGCAAGAAATTGTTTTATTGCATTATTTTGTTGTTTCAAGTGTAAGTAACGATACAACAAAAGTTTACCAAAATTGGGTTACCGAAAATGGGTCAAAATGGCGTCCTGCTTGATGGCCGCCTCTGCCACTAGAAACACCTAATATTCCAGTTAGGAAGGCGGTTAGCTCTTCCGTACTTTGATAAGTGTTCATTTCAGTGAACAAGTGACTTTAGAAAAGTCTAAAAAACAATAACCCCATTATTATGGGCTCTCAAAAAGATTATAGGCGCAGTCATAATGTCGTGACGTCATCCTGCAATGACGTCAATTTGGTTGGTACATGCATTGAGTTAAGTTATTGTTTTCATTCAGCCATTCCAGATTTTAGATTTTACTAACATTAATCTTTATCTTTACCCCCAGTCCATGCAAAAACTAGAACAGGACCACCCATCCGTCTTCCATAGGTTCATGAATGGCTTGCATGTCATCAGGCGTACTGATCAGTACTGGGCTGGCCTTGGATGTGACCTGGTTATCGAGCAAGCTCTTATGAGATCCCTCAAAACTACAGGTGGACTCACACGAGGAAGTGGAATGTCCGACCATCAAAGGGCCCTGTGGACCATGTCTGTGCCAGTGTCTTCAACGTACAGTGAGGCAATGCAGATTTTCACAGGCCAGAGCTTCGTCACCAGTGAGCAACATAAGGAGGCAACAGGGTCAAGGGTGAGAAGAGATCATGAAGACCTGGAGAAAATTGCAGACAAACTACAAGCATTTTCTCCTTTTGCTGATGAAGCATCTTTGCACAATATTATAACAGTTGTAAACGCAAATGAGGATGTGAACGCCCATGACCTGTTTACTATCGGTAAGGAAACACTAGCAAAGATGGAAGGACAGTCGGTGTTTTCCTTTTCATACAGAAGGAATATGAAGGCAAAGACCTTGGCATCAGCGTCGACAATCAGAATTGTCGAAGACAGAGCAATAGGCTCAGCTTTGTTGTTCCAAAGATTTCTCGTAGTGTCTCAAACTGCAGAACTTTCACTCGATGAGATCATGAACTACGAACTCTCGCCTTATCCTCAAGCACTCTTTGAAGCAAAACAGGTCTTACGGAAGGCAGACAAAGCACAACTGATGCACGCTCTTAAAGCCCATGTCACAGCCATTTCGGATGAAGCGGTCCTGGAGACTGCTCCTGAAGCAGAACACAATGTCTTAGATGGAGGTTCCCTTCTTCGTCGGCTGAAGTGGTCTGATGGAAGGACCTACACCTCCATTGCCAACGACTATGCAGCATTCACTGTGAAACACTATGGCAAGGCTACGGTAGTCTTCGATGGTTACAGTGGTAGTCCAAGTACGAAGGACAATACACATCAGCGATGGGGACAAAATCGTGACGGTCATAAGGTGAATATCACTGAAACAACCAAATTCACTGGAAAGATGGAGGATTTCCTTTCCAATAACGAGAACAAACAGACACTGATCCATATGATAGCCGATCGCATAAAAATCAGAGGATGTCATGTGATACATGCTATGGGAGATGCTGACTTGGACATTGTGAGGACAGCAGTATCAATGTCATCTGAAAAACTACCACGCTCATAGGCGAGGACACAGATTTGTTAGTGCTACTGCTTCATTACGCATCTCCGAGCGATGGTACAAAGCTCTACTTCCGCTCAGATAAAGAGAGTCCTACTGTAGTGTATGACATAAAGGTCATAAAGCAGGTTCTAGGTAGCGAGATCTGTCAAAGTCTGCTGTTTCTGCATGCGTTCACAGGATGCGACACCACTTCCAGGATATTTGGAATTGGAAAGCAGTCTGCTCTGCAAAAGCTGATAAAAGGTGATCCAATCCTGCAAAGTTGTGCAAAGATCTTTAGTACACCTGGACAAGACATAGATGTTATTGTAGACTCTGGGTGTGCACTCATGGTGTCTCTGTTCAATGGCAAACCTGGGGACAACCTATCTGCTGTCAGATACACCCGTCTTTGCAAAATAGTGAGTGCGGCCAAAAGCTTCATGACACCCGAACGACTGCCTCCAACATCTTCGGCTACAAAGTATCATTCTCTGAGAAGCTATCTCCAGGTAATGCAATGGATGGGCAAGGGTGAGGATATTGACGTCACTAAATGGGGGTGGAGCCTACAAACCAACAGACTAGTTCCAGTGATGACGGACACTGCACCCGCACCAGAAACACTCCTGAAAATGATTCGCTGCAGCTGTTCCGGTGTTTGCAACACACACCGTTGTACTTGCCGAAAGCATGGACTAGACTGTTCTCAAGCATGTGGACAATACCAAAATGGCCATTGTTACAACACGCGTCAAGATCCAGTATCAGATGATGAAGGGGAAATGTGATATATGGAAATATGTAGCATTGGTCGCCATCTCTGTATGACGCCATTTTGACCCATTTCCGGTAACCCAATTTTGGTAAACTTTTGCTGGATTGTTGTTCACACATTAAAGAACAAATTAACACCATAAAACAATTTCTTGCAATTATTTTAGGGTTGTTGGCTACTTTGACTAGGCTAGGTATACTATTATAAGTTTTAGTAA
>JACEEZ010005559.1:224054-239054 GCA_016584305.1 Chionoecetes opilio | reverse complement strand
CATTTTTTTACATTATAGCTGGGCGACCAAAAGGTCTCCCAGTGATGGAAAAATGTCGCCCAGTAAGGACATTTTTAAGCTACTATAGGCGACAAGATATTTATTGATAAAATCGTTCCTGGATGCAATATATGGCTCATCATGTCTGTGTGTGCAAAATCCGGAAGTACATTCTTATTACTGCATAAAAAATTATGATCTTTATTTATATCTATTTCTTCTATTATTGCTTATATCTTGTAGAGCCATCTATAATATAATCTGTCAATTGTTTGCGCAGTGAAATTGTGTTGGTGCCTCTGGAAGACTCAAAGGCCCGTACCGAGAGTCATGACGGTAGGCGGTAGAACGACGAACGGCAGACCTTCGCTTACCATAAGACGTATAAAAAACCCTGTCATTTTGGAACGAAGAGCAGGGACGCGGTGGCGGTCAAGGTTGAAGACACGGCTATCCCCGTGTCTTCGCCGCAACCTTCGATGAATTTTTATTACATTCCTAATCTGGAGGGATTAAGAGATATGTTAAAAGATTTCTTGCCAATATGTATTTAAGTATAAGTATAAGATTATTAGGTATTACATATGCGGCAATAAGTGATTTTAGTGATAATAATTAAGGAGGTTCAGGATAGAGGGGTGGTTAGTGGCTTGAGCCGTCGCCATCATGAAGGTCGCTGCCAGAACCCGCCAGGACGGTTCTCTTACCGCATATGTTCACATGAGCGGTAGAGAAACTTACGTATACACGCCTCTACTGTTAATTAACTTCATTAAATATATATTTCACCAACTTCATAGCCGATCGCAACGTTTCTGTTGATGTTTTTGATGAGTATAAGGGCAAATTCGCATTATACACTATTTTAGTCGTACGGCTGGCTACGCAATTTGAAGCAGCACTGTTGCCACTATATTGTCGCAGGCGCGAGATCTCAACCAACCTCCGATGTCGACTCTCGGTAACAAATGGAAGGTTTGCCGTTCGTCGCTACCTCGCTGTTCGTCCCTCTACCGCCTTCAACTCTCGGTACGGGCCATAAACTCAGCATGGAAAGTAGGGTTGTGCGGTATCAAGAAAATACCGGTATTGCCGATACCGGTTTACAGGAATAATACCGGTACATCCTCACACCGGTATCAGTTACGATACCGGTATACCGATACCGTGCCAAAATACCGGTATTACCGGTATCGGTATTTGATTTTTTCGTTTATTTTTACTTGTCCATTCTCAGACAATTATTAACCTCTACAGCATCGACCCCCTTAAAATAAAGTTTCCTCTAGCGTCGGCCATTTTTTTTTTTTACAATTCTTAACCCCTACCGTACAGCATAGACCCCCCCTAAAATAAAGTTTCCTGTGACGTCGGGCGTCGGCCATCTCTTTTTTTACATTTCGTAACCCCTACCGTACAGCATAGACCCCCCTAACATAAAGTTTTATGTGGCGTAGGCCATTTCTTTTTTTCTACAATATTTAACCCCTACCGTACAGCATATAGACCCCCCTAAAATATAATTTTATGTGGCGTAGGCCATTTCTATTTTTGCATCAGTAATTAGTATTTATAATGTAACCTCTAAATAAGGAAAATAACAATAATTTGATTCAAATTTCCTGTTAACATTTATTTTTGGACAAAGAGTTCCTGAGATTCCTGGGAAAGACAGTTTATGTATATATATATATATATATATATATTCCCTAATATTTCATTATTACAATTGCTATCATTGTTATCATCATACTACCATAGATAGTAGTGGGTGGGTGGGTGTCTGTGTGTGTGTGTGTGTGTGTGTGTGTGTGTGTGTGTGCATGTGTGCGTGTATTAATCTAGTTGTATTCATCTAGTTGTATTTTACAGGGCCAGAGCGACGCTCGTATGGCCCCGTCTCCATATCAACATTTTTATCATTCATCCTTAGTTCTTAGTGTTGGCCGAAGTCACCACCCCGGGAGGCGGGTCACAAACCCCCGGCTAACACCCGGTACCCATTCACTGCTGGGTGGACAGGGGCTCGGGATTTTAAGAAAGACCGCCCGTCTGTCTTCGCTCCGCCCGGGGATCGAACCCGGGACTTCTCGGTTGTGAGCCGAGCGTGCTAACCCTTAAGGCCCGTCCAGACTAGGGCTCATGAGGCTGGCGGTGAGGCTGACGGAGTTGAAAATCGAGGTTTTCAACACCGCGCGCGTCGTGCGGAGCGAATCCAACCCTTCCCGATTCGAGGGACGTGTTGTAGTTCCCCAGTGCTGCCCCAGTGATGGTATTACCAAACTACCAGATGAATAAGATGATATTTAGGAAGACAGAACATACCATAATCTTCACGAGACATTACTGCGTGTCATGAATATAAATAAATTACAGTATACTATAGCAGGAATAAGATAAAGATACCAAAGCGAAATAGTGCATAAAAAAAATGTCCTCTCTCACCTTTTTTTATTCAACTCCTTGTTATTCATTTAATTTTGCTTGCATTGCATGTTTATTTACTGTCTCGAAAGCAACACACTTTTCCGATTCTGACGGTATATGATACGTCTCAATGCAAAAATATTTATGTGGTCAAAAATTGAAATGAACATCAATCAATCTTGTGACGGAGCGTCGCCTCCCTGCCATGGCGGTGAGGCACAGTCTGGACGCGCAGGTCGTATTTCAACACATCCACCAGCCTCACCGCCAGCCGCATGACCCCTAGTGTGGACAGGCCTTTAAGGCTGATTCACACTGGCGTTTTCTCGTCACATTTATCTGACGAGAAGGGGTCTGGGTCTGGGGCTGGTGTCATGATCGCAATAAGTTTTTTTTTTTAAATCACACACCGATCGCTCGGTCTTTATCTACCGACTTGACGAGAATTTAGCGCGCCAAATTCAAATAAACGCAGAAGCCAGCACCACCCTCTCCCAAATTACCCCAATTATTGGTATAATTTCGATATTGGGCACTAAAAACTAACAAATTTAACTTACATCATCGTGCAGATCTTTTCATCCTTAATTTGAATCCAAATTTCCCATGCCAATGGCGATACATATAATACCGAAAATTTTCCATTTTAGCTAGCCATAAACGGTTGTTAGTTTAAATCAGATTATGTTAGGTTAGACGTGGGGTTTGATTTAATAGATGATATCAAGGAAAAAATTAAACTATCAATACTACTTCATAATAAAGTGCGCGAAAACTTATCTTTCGCGCGCCAAATACACACAAGCCAGCCCCTAGCCCCTAGCCCCTGTAGCGCGACGTGACCCCTGACCCTGCAGGTCAGGCACGGGAAGTCAGGGACGACCCTGGTCGTCAGCACGAGCTTGACAGACGACCTCCAAAGCGATACCAAAGACACTACAACATAGAGTGTCTTTGGCGATATTAAGCAGAAAAGGTCACAAGAAGAAGAAGAAGAAGATTTGTCTCCCGAAACGAATTGCGTGTGTGAACGTAATCTCCGCACTAGCCCGCAAGAGACCGACTTCTCGTCAGATAAATGTGACGAGAAAACGCCAGTGTGAATCAGCCTTTACACTACGGAGTTCCCTTGGAGTGTGTGTGTGTGTGTGTGTGTGTGTGTGTGTGTGTGTGTGTGCATGTGTGTGTGTGTGTGTGTGTGTGGTGTGTGTGTGTGTGTGTGTGTACTGTGTGTGCATCTATACTAGGTAGTATGATGGTAGTATCAGTATCTTTATTATTATCATTATGATAATTATCAATATTATTATTATTATTATTATTATTATCATTTTGATTATTATTATCATTATTGTTATCAATATTATTGTTAGTATTACTATTATTGTTATGATTATTTTATCTGAGTTATTATTATTATTATTATAACCAATTATTATCATTAAAAGGTGCATTGCACTGACGTCACGATCTAGCGTCTTCAAGCCAAATGCCACCGTCTTCAAGCCAAATGCCGCCCGTCGGAGCGAGCTGGAGGACCAACAAACTCCACTTGCCGCCCGTGTTTGCCAGCTTATGGTAATTTTCCCCTACTAAATATATGTTTATCAGTATAAAAGGTATACTGTTATCTTCGGAAATGTTTGTTATATAATGTTATCAAGTAAAAAACCGTAAAACACACTAAATAACTGCCATTATGAGACTCAAGAAATATGCATGAACTTAATATTCTATTAAACTCTTCGTCATTTAATATTTTGCGAGAAAACGTTTTACATGGAGAATATCAATAGAAGCGGAATTTGATTAGCTTTCCATTGATATATTTAGTTTTCTGATAAATGAATTAGAACCATGCATAAATTAGCGTTAAACAAATAAATAACACCATCAATCGGGAAAAATTACCCGATTTCATGATGTCATTTATTTAGTTAACGCTAATTTATGCATGGTTCTAATTCATTTATCAGAAAACTAAATATATCAATGGAAAGCTAATGAAACTTCGCTTCTATTGATATTCTCCATGTAAAAAGTTTTTTCGTAAAATATTAAATGACGAAGAGTTTAATAGAATATTAAGTTCATGCATATTTCTTGAGTCTCATAATGGCAGTTATTTAGTGTGTTTTACGGTTTTTTATTTGCTAATATTACATAACAAACATTTCCGAAGATGACAGAATACCTTTTATACTGATAAACATATATTTAGTAGGGGATAATTACCATAAGCTGGCAAACACGGGCGGCAAGTGAAGTTTGTTGATCCTCCAGCTCGCATTTCTCGCGTTATTCGCCTGCACAGCGAGGGCTGTAAACGTCACGTGCAAGGCACCTATACCATTGACATTATCATTATTATTATTATTATTATTATTATTATTGTTTTATTATTATAATCATTATCATCATTTATTTTTAATTATTATTCTTGTTATTATTTCAAAGGCGTAGACGGAGACACGTGAAACGCAATTTTCTTCAAAATAGATGGTAAAGATACGAGGGGTCAGTCTTATCTGAGGTGTGAACACACACACACACATACACACACACACACACACACACACACACACACACACACACACAGTCACACACACACACACACATATCTTTGAAATAAATATATTAATAATAAAATAATAATAATAATTTGGATGATAATAATATTAACAATAATGAAAATGATAATATGTCATTATTAACCATAATAATAGTAGACTAAGACTAACAATAATAATAATAATAATAATAATGATAATAATAATAATAATAATAACAATAATGAAAATTTGATCTAGGCTAGATTTGTATAGTGACGCCTGTGTGATATTTAATGATCCGTTTTCTGTGACGGTCTGCCCTCAGGGGTAGAGGGAGGGAGGGAGGTTTCACAGAGCGGCATTGTCAGCTGAGCTGCAATCGGCCAATGATAACACGCGCCTCAGATTCTGAGGCTCTGAGCTAATGAGCGTTACGCTACCATGCGTGTCTCGGCAGTCGGAGTAGTCAGTTAGGCCCGGTTCACACTTCACGTTTTTGCTGGACGTAGTCTACGTGCATCTTGTCATCAGTGACTCACGTACAGTACGTCACAGTGACGTCACTTCCTGCCGGTGTAATGTGAACACAGGCTCCCCGCGACCACCACATTGCTGGAGCAGTGATGACGTCACTGACCTTGAGACGCGCGTCTCAGCTCACATCATTCGGAGCTCCCAATTCTTTCTACGTAGCTGCGGGAGTGGCGGGGCGACGTCACTGTGACGCCACTGATCGCCACGCCCACGTAGACACGGACAGCAAAAACGTGTAGTGTGAACCCCGCCTTAGTCACTATTCAGTTCTTGGTCTTGGTACTAGTCAGGAGTCTGTTTCGAGAAAAAAAAGAGAAAAAAACATAATACCGAAATCCAATACCGACCAAATAATATACCGATACCGGTATACCGATGCAATACTAATACCGATACCGGTATACCGGAAAAAAATACCGGTAATACCGGGGCTAAAATACCAGTATTTCGGTATACCGGATACCGGTGCAGATCCCTAATGGAAAGGGAGGGGTCACAAAACATAAAAAATGGGGAAGATGATTTTACCAAAAAACTGTATTTTAACAGGTATGTCTACTACTACCCTTCTGGATATCCAAGAAATGTCGCCCAGTAAGATTTCTTAAAAAAATTAAGCTCTGCAAACACTACAATAATACCTGTTGTTTATAGGGAGGAGAAAGACAAGTGTTTACGTGCATCTACTCTTCTTCTTCTTGTGACCTGCATCGGCTCTGTTTTTCTTCCCTTCCCGGGGGCATATTCACCAACTGTAACCTGCAGGGGCACTCCGATTCAAGTGTGAGAAATTCTGGAGTTTTAAGGCAGATCCAAAGAAATCAAGCGCGCAGCAACACACCGCATGGTGTGGAAGTAATTTGCTTTTACTCTGTCCTACGTAAGTATAGCCTGGGTTCTTATATGTTTATTTGTTGTGTATTTACATATATTGTAAAGATAATAGCAGCAAACGGGCGCAAAAGGCGTAAAAGATATGCTTAAGCGGCTATTACACGGGCACTATTCTGCTCAGTGAGCAGATTTCACTGAGCAGTTTTGAGGATTTTGCTCGATGAAAGCCTGTTTGGTTGAGCAAAAAGGGAACTACTTCGAAGCTATTTTTGCTCGTCATTTGAGTGAGCAAAAACGTTTTCTATTATAAAGGACCGAAATTAGTGGATGACTATATTATTTATTGCAAGATCTTTTTCTTCTAAAACTCTCAAGAAGACATCAACATGCCTGCTGACTGGACAGACGAGATGGAAAGCTTACTGATTGACTTAGTTCAGGCACATCCTACAGTATGGAACATATATAGCCCATTATTTGTTAAAATACATTACAAAAGAAAACATGCACCCGCAATGCCTAAGAAGCGTGACCTTCTAAGTCATTTATTTACGGTGATACACAGGCGACAGGTGTGTTGCGAGGCCGTACAGGTGTGTAGTGACAGGTGTGGTGTATATGGTAAAGCGAGAGAGGCTAAGAGTGCAGCGTTAGCACCCGAGTGTGTGTGTCTGACCTAAAGAGCGAACGCGTAGTTCTCGTCCACTATAACGGCGTCAGCCCCGTACCGCCACGGCCACGGGTACGGCGCGGGCCACAGTGGTCCATAGAAGCTACTCACGGGGATTACAGGAAGTTTAAATGAATCAAAAGCCTTTGGCCTAATCAAAAAAACTTTCTTAATTTGGTATATTGAATTGAAAGTAGTTAGTTTCGTACACTGATTTTGAGTATTTTCGTACATACCTGGTGTCATTTCGTTACTCTAGTAGTCAAGTTCAACTCTGCGCTGAGTGTACGAAACGACTATGGTTTCATATAGACTACGAAACAACTTTTTTGGTAATAATGGACGAGAGTTTCGCGGTCGTTTTCAGAGACACCAACTATTTTTGGTAAAACTTTGGAAGAAGTCCTTCACCCCTATCTTTTTTTTCTTCCCCCTATAGCCAAGAAGCCTGGGGAACTGGCGGGAATACGGGGTTTTTGGGTGGGGGAAGCAAATATAAGTGATTTATGGCTCACAAAAAAATCATCAAAGTCACTATAAGTAAAAATCTAACCTAACCTTAACCACAAAGTATACCTAACCTAACCTTAACCACAAAGTATACCTAACCTAACCTTAACCACAAAGTATACCTAACCTAACCTAACCTTAACCACAAAGTATACCTAACCTAACCTAACCTTAACCACAAAGTATACCTAACCTAACCTAACCTTAACCACAAAGTATACCTAACCTAACCTAACCTTAACCACAAAGTATACCTAACCTAACCTAACCTTAACCACAAAGTATACCTAACGTAACCTTAACCACAAAGTATACCTAACCTAACCTAACCTAACCTTAACCACAAAGTATACCTAACCTTAACCACAAGGTATACCTAACCTAACCTAACCTTAACCACAAAGTATACCTAACCTAACCTTAACCACAAAGTATACCTAACCTAACCTAACCTAACCTTAACCACAAAGTATACCTAACCTAACCTAACCTTAACCACAAAGTATACCTAACCTTAACCACAAAGTATACCTAACCTAACCTAACCTTAACCACAAAGTATACCTAACCTAACTGGACTTAGAATTTTTTGAGGCACCTCATATTTCATAGCGGCCGTGTGGGCTAACCAAGGCTGAGTGCACTCTGGAACCTTTACAGATGTGAAGTACAATAAGCATACAATACAGTGCGGTAGTTCATTTCAGTCAAAGCCGGAAGGATGAGTTCCAAAGTATTTCCCTATTTTTTCTTGGTCTACAATAGGTGCTTGTTCTAATGGAGTTTTATTTTGCGCAACCCCCCCCCCACCCCCCAAAAAAAAAATGTAATAATGAAACCTAACCTAACCTTATAGGTTTTAATGAAACTTAACCTTACCTTAAAGGTTTTAATGAAACCTAACCTAACCTTAAAGGTTTTAATGAAACCTAACCTAACCTTATAGGTTGTAATGAAACCTAACCTAACTTTAACCACAAAGTATACTTTTTTTTTTTTTTTTTTTTTTTTTTTTTTCTCGCAAAATAAAGCTATCTCCATTATAACAAGCACCGCTTATTAGGAAGCGCTATGATCATTTGTATCATTACCGCACTCAGGTCTGTATGCATTTTGCTCATCAAAACACAGATCACCGTGTAATAGTTTCGTTGAGCAGCTCAGTGAAATCTGCTCAGTGAGCAGCTGCTCACTGAGCAGAAAAGTGCCCGTGTAATAGCGCCTTTACGGGGATAAATAAGCTGAGAACGGCTCCTGAGACCTCACTCCTACCCCAAAACTGCCCTTCTCTCTTTTCCTCTCTCTCTCTCTCTCTCTCTCTCTCTCTCTCTCTATATATATATATATATATATATATATATATATAGCTATATATATAATTCAAGTCTAAATGCACTATTGTCTAAGCATGAACGTTGTGTAGACAGAATAGCAGAGAGAGAGAGAGAGAGAGAAAGAGAGAGAAAAAAAGCAATGAACATATTTCCAAGAAACTGACCTAAAGCTTTGTATTGCACCTGGGCTTATCCAAAATGACCTCACTTCTCCCCCAAAACTGTCCTTCTTTCTCTCTCTCTCTTCGTATATATATAATTTAAGTCTCAATGCACTATTGTCCAAGTTAGTGACATGAACGTTGTGTAGACACGCAGATCGCAATGTGTTGGAATAGACATATTATATCCGTGCTCAACTTATTTATCCCTGTAAATATTTGTTACGCCCTTTTCTCAAAAAACTATTCTCCTTTGAGGAAATAATATATAACAAGTATTATTGCACATCGAAAGATGTATAATTCTTATTAACAAGAATTTCACGAATGTATGGAAATGCAAGTTTTCAATATTTTGGCTGCAAAATAAACCAAAACTCTGGCTTGATTTGGTTTTACGACATTTTACAATGAAACTATTGACCCTAGACGAAAATCGACACAAATAAATTATGTTCAGCTTAACGAGATCTACCCTAGGGATCTATCCGTTCTTTTTTAGCAAATCAAGTATTTGAGTTATAATAAGTTTTTTGACCTTTACAAAACTTTGATTTATTGGATTATTTATTGATGAAATTTTAATCTGTTTATACCAGTGGGACCACAGTCGCAGGTTGAATCGCTTATACTCTATACTGTTTTCGCCTAGCTGCTACGGTTCTTGAGATATACATGAAAATGTGTTTTTCACGACATTTTCCAAGCCTTAAAAATTTGGCCAATTTTTTTTTGGCTCCAGATTTTGATGACACTTGGTTCCTATTAGCTTTCGTACGTGCTGATCACGAATCTGGACTTAGTTTTTCGATATATTGTTTTGAAATCTATTTGAGCCGTTCTCAGCATATTTATCCCCGTAAACATACTATCTTTTACGCCTTTTGCTGCTATTATCTTAACAATATATGTAAATACACAGCAAACAAACATAGGAACCCAGGCTATACCTACGTAGGACAGAGTAAAAGCAAATTACTTCCACACCATACGGTAGCTACGTGTTGCTGCGCGCTCGTTTTCTTTGGGTCTGCCTTAAAACTCCAGGGGGGGGATGCTCGAAAGAGTTACGGGTCCGTAAGTATTACCCTAGGGGGCTTTTACCTCGTAGCGCCTCTACGGGTGATGCTCAAACCGTTTTCTCACTTGCTACGGGACCGCGAGGCTAATAAGGGTGGTCGGGACCACCCTTAGCTCCCAAAGGGAGTGAAATTTGAGGAGACAAGACATCAACAAACAATAAAATACAATTTGTATCACTATATTTTATGTTTATTGTGTATTATAGAGCCATTTTATGCTTGCCTGTTTGAAATGCGATGTGTTTATTGCATCATTGACTCCATATACGTATATCATATTTAACATACAATACCTATAGCCTACTTGTAATAAATTCATATTAGGGTAAACGTAATTAATATATTAAATATATATATCGGTCGACTTCTTGAATCAAAACGTATATTTCATCATACAAGTTTGGCCGCTATAATGATGCGTTGGTGGTGGTATCAAATGTCTGACGTACACACGCACACACAAGCAAGGATATTATAAAGTTATACTATCCTTGCACACAAGTGTCACGTGTGTCACAGTGAGGTGTTAGCCCCCCAGTGTGTCTTGTCTGACCTTAAGAGCGAACGCGCAGTTCTCTTCCACTATAACAGAGTACCGCCGGATACGGCATGGCCACGGATACGGCAGGCCTCGGTACGGCGCCGGCAAGTGGTCCATAGATGCTAATTTCGGGCACGCGGGACTCGAACCTAGGATCAGCGCATCAAGGTATACCCTGGGTACGTCTCTAGTATTCAGCGGGAGAATATTACGCTGAAAGGCTAATATGGCGGCCATGTATTATCATAACAGTATGGCGGCATTTGAAGGGTCTCTTTAAATGTATTTTTCGGGCTCCCTGACAGCTGAGAGCAAGATGATTGGCTAGATAAGGCCGCGTCATGCGAGGTGCTGCTCTGTGATTGGTCAGCAGAATTTCCCCACATCCCTAGAATAGCCCTAATATTCCCCACCCAGAGGCCACCGATAACCGTACGGGAGTGACGGCTCGGTACGAACATCAACCTCAGCCCATCCTCGTAAGGTTATTGTAGCCATACACTCATAAGTTGTCACTTACGAGGGATTTTCGAGCATCCCTGCCCAGAATTTCACACACTTGAATCGGAGTGCGCCTGCAGGTTACAGTTAGTGAATATGCTTCCCGGGGACACTTTCCAATGAGGATTTGGTTTTAGTTAGAAGATTAAAACGTGGTTAGGTTAGTGAATCTAAAGGTGGGGTTAGGTTACATTAGGTTATGTTAGTGAATCTAAAGGTGGGATTAGGTTAGTTAATTTCATATGTCCTATACGCTTCCTACTAAAAACATTTTATATCTCCAAAAGTAATGATTTGCGACAGAAACTCATTGAGTTTCTTAGAATCCATTAAGGTAACCAGAAAGCACACTCCCAATTGTGTAGGGAATTCTGGTCCTAGTGTAAAAAATTACCCTGGTTTCCAAGTATTATATTTTTTTTATTTCCGGAAGTAAGTAGTATCTCCACTACGTGCTGAAGCTGAAATTATAGCCCTCCAAAAGGTTGATATGACTGCGTAGTTAAAACGAATCTTTACCTTCAATTCGGCCAAAAAAACCACCTAAATTTATTATAAACATATCAATACTAAATGAGGCGCTTAGAATCATACTGTACCAAGCGCCGTTTTTAAAAAAACGAGAAAATCACTTCCAAAGTTTGGCGACATTTAAACACGCATATCTCAGAAACTAAAAGAGATATTCCATTGCATTTTCTTTTTATATGTTGTGTAACGTTTCTGCTACCACATTCTGTCATGCTCATTACAATAATGACGACGGTAATAATGTAATGATGATTAATTTGACTACGGTGATAATGAGATTGTTAACATTGAAAGTAAAAGTATTAATAAAGTTTATTTAAGTTAAAGAAACAAGAGGAAAATTGAGTTTTACTGCATTATTATTGTACTTACACTACTGGATAGTCATTCTGAGTCGTGGTCGATGTCATAATCCATGAATGCGTTGGGGTTATCAGGGTCAATGTCACTGTCAGCCTCGGCAGCCTGCGGCGGCTGCCTCTCACCCTCTCACCCAGCGATGGAATCGTGGACGTTGATTGGCCAGGAGGGCATGTCTCTCGCACTCCCATTGGCCTAGAAGTGCTCTTCGGCGCCACACGCCTTGCATCGCTAGCTCTCATTTGCTGAGAGTTCTAGACACCACGTGGGGCCTTTAAAGAGACGCTTGGTATCTTATACTTCCAAGCTCTGGGCTTAGCTCGAGGTTGTGCGACGGAGGAGTGAAAGTTATGTTTACTTAATGGGAATTTCGGCCTTATTGCGGCATGCATTCTGTACCTCTGACTTGTTCGCCAGATAAGAGGGATGTTTGGGGAACACAGTACTATAGGCCTACTTATAGCGCCTTTTCGCGACCGCTCTGGCCCGGTCTGGACTGGGCTAGTCCCGGGCGGCCACTGTTTTCGCGAGGCGGATTGGACCGGGCTGGAACGGGTGAGACTGGGCCAGGCCAGCGAGCAGGACCACCTTGGACTAGTGTGGGGAGAACTGGCGCATGCGCACTACAGTCAGCGGGGAAGGCGACCAGGAGCTTCTCGTGCTGCTGATAAGACATGAAACACCATGATGGCCGACCATAAGACTAAAGTAATTTCATGAAAAATTACAATATTTGCAATTTGCTGAAACAACATCTTTGGAAATGAATGTACCGTCAACAACACTATATTGGCCACTGCACTAATGTCACCAGGCGCCATATATTACAAATTTTAGCATCACTACAGACTTGTGTCACTGAAGACATGTACGGTAGCTATAGTGTTATGTAGATAATGTAAACTACGTACTGTGCACGTGATGTGATCTGTAGTGATGCTAAATCTTGTAATATATATGCCCCCATGCGACATTATAGTGCAGTGGCGACTATAGATAGTTATTAACGGTAAATGAAATGAAATTTCATCATTAATTTTTTCAGTCATCCCTGCAACTTGACTTCCCATTGAGAAGTCGAGTAAATGAAACGCGCGCTTTTTAAAAATGTGTGCATTTCTGCCCGGAGGACCGCCCACTCGATCCCCCAGCCAATAGGAACGACGAATGGGATGGGGCCAGTCTCGATGTATATTTTAGCGAGCATCAGTCCAACCTGACTCGGCCTGGACTGGACTGGACCAGGGCGGTGAACGTCACGAAAACGCGCTATTAACTCAGTTTCTGGTACTATAGCGCTTGGTAGGGGAGAGCGGTGATGATTCGGCCACTTTTTTCAAAAATATTTATAGAAAAAAAAGTTTAGGAAGCAGTGTAATTTTGTTTATCTCAAAATGCTCCCTCATCATTTGGCTCTTTAGCCTGGTGATATCAGACCCATAGCTGTTTTTTATTTTTACCAGTGAATGACGAAACACAAGTTTCTAAATCGTCCGAACCATCCTTACCCGTGGTGGTCCGGCCAGATGGGTGGGATGGTACGGACTCATGTATTACTCGGCAAAATCTTAAGATAATGTGAGCTGGATTGGCTAATAAACAAGAAATTATCCGTTCAAAACATTTTTATTATACTCAAGTACAAAAAAATAGCCTCTATATTTTGTAGAAAAATCATATATAATTAGACCAAATTCATCCAGAATTATGGACAATTGGTTTCCTCTATCTCCCTCAAATAACACCCACCCACACACTCTCTCTCTCTCTCTCTCTCTCTCTCTCTCTCTCTCTCTCTCTCTCTCTCTCTCTCTCTCTCTCTCTCTCTCTCTCTCTCTCTCACACTTTCTCTCTTCTGAATATAACAACCAAAATAATCTCTGCATAATTGTTTCAAAACATGTTTTACAAAAAAATAGCCTCTTTATATATTTTGTAGAAAAAAAAAGAAGAAAAAAAATGACTAGACCCAATTTCTCCAGAATTATGGACAATTGGCTTACTCTATCTCCATCAAACAGACACACACACTCTCTCTCTCTATCTCTCTTTACAATATAACAACCAAAATAATCTCTTCATAATTGTTTCAAAACATAATTTGTTCAAACTGAAATAAAATTAGTCATGGGTAATTGTAATTAATCATGGTAATAAACCACAAAAATTCTCTTTATAAAACATATAAATGGCTACACTCGACTTCCAAACATGAGAGGTAAGCATTCGTATTTTACAGTAATATCTTCGTTAGGCATCACTGTTTCACCATAATAATACACAATCTGATACTTGTTATATTCATGGAGGTATAGCTTACGACACACATGCAAAATATAACATAGAAGGTGCAAAAAACCATAAAAACCTACCTGCATCAAAAAGTATGGCGCGGGCGGCTTCGTTGTCCCACGTGGTTTTGGTAAACAAAGTCTCGCATTTTCATGCCAGATCTTGAGGCGCTAGGCCCCATACATTTTTCAGGAAATGCAATGTCCGGACCATCCAACCGTCCGAATCATCACCGCTCTCCCCTACAGTATGATTCTAAGCGCCTCAAATATAAAATAATAATGCCTTCGAAAAATGTTGTGTCAAATAAACAGTGAAAACCCTTTATTCATCCTTTTCATCCATTAGTACAAGTGGAACTGTCGTCGAAAATTTTCGTCGGCGAGAATTCTCGGTTGTTGTCTCGCCGAGAATTTGGGTATACAAGAGTATTACCATGGACGGCCTTGGGCAAATATTTTCCGTCCACTCCTGCTGCTCCATGGTCATCACTGCAGCAGCACTGCTACATCTTGCCAGTGGCGAGGAAACAATCATAATGTTATTATAATTTTTATTCCCGCTGTCAGTGTATGGTTTAATTTTTATTTACTCAGGAGGGTTTTATTTATTCACGAGTGACATACATAATTCCCTCATGGTTCCGCCGATACCTCTTGACAAGTTCTTTG